>PVLD010000384.1:0-298149 GCA_004027595.1 Dinomys branickii | reverse complement strand
GATTCCGCAGACAGTTCAGCAGGCAAAGGTCTGCTGCAGAGACTGCTCCAGTGGTTACTTCTCTTTGGGAGAATGTCCCTTAAGCTGTCTGCTGAGATTTCCGCTTCTACTCCCTACCCCAAGACCTGGCCGGGGCAAATAAACAGCTCGCCACCCCAGGATTCTTGCAGATAGGCCACTCAGGTGTTCCTCTCTGGGTAGTGCTCCTTCCCCCCTCACAAAACCCGTTGGGGCGCCTAAGTAGGTCTTCCCACCCGGGAGATCCCGCAGTCCTTAAAGCTGCTTTGATGTCTCTTGCTGGGCTGAGCTTCTTCCCGATTCAGGAAAAACCGGTTAGAGTGCGCACTTAACTCACCCTGTGATCGTGCAGACAGGAGTGCCATTCAGATGTTTTTCCCTGGATGGAGATTTTCCCCGACTCAGAAATCCCGCCGGCCGGTCGCTGTTGCTCCAGTTCGCGCAGCGCTGGCTGCGGGGGTGGGGTTCTGAGTGGGATCCTGGAGTCCTGCCCGGTTTGGCGCAGTTTGTCCCAGTAGCGCGTTCTCTGTCGGGTTCAGGAGCTGAAGCCGTTCTTCCCTCTGCACTCGCTCTCTCAGCTGGTCATCTTCTTCCCAGAAGTCCTTATTTCTGTCTTCATATTGCTATATTTCATTGTTTGGTTGGTAATCCTCTGGGAGGTTCTCTCTCTGCTGCCTACCCAGTCGCCATCTTCCCGGAAGTCCGATAGCAGCCAGATCTTATGAGTTCATCCAACCCTAATTACATCTGAAAGGCCACCTCTAGATAACATTAACATACGTTGAGGGATTAAATGTCCAAAACATGAACTTTTGGGGGCGCACATAAACCATAGCACTTAGTATTCAAGGTTCTAACATCATTCAGCACAGTGGTCAATAAATATTATCTGTGTCAAGAGTCCATATGTGCCACAGCTGGAAGACACAGTTTTGCTGACTGAGCTGAAGTCTCAAATTGTTTAGATATGAAGTGATCAGAGGCGTCATCTAATGCACTGTTTTGTTTCTCATAGAAAAATTTGAGTTATAGAAGGTCACACAAAAATCAAATATGACCCTGTAATATCATATATTAATGTTCTCCTCTGCTGAAAAATTACTTTTTCTTAATGTTTTGTTAGTTCCATTTCTTAAGAAATACACAGAAAACATTTAAAAATTATACACCACTACCAATGTCATTCAAGTGTGTGCACTAACTCTTCAGTATAGGGAATTGCTTGTCATAACAGTGTGATCATAGGGCTGGATTAAAGCTACTGATGATTTTTCATCAGACAATAACAGCCTTTAGGAGATAAATCGTACATTTTTCTCCAAAATATGGAACTACTCACTACTTTGAGTCTTTCAAATGGAAAATTTGAGTGGACTGCTTTCCTAATAATAAAATTCAGATCTAAAAATTTTGGAATTTCATGTCCTTGAAGGAGATGCCCCAATAGCAGACTAAATATTTTGGTCCTAGAATAATTATTGGAAAACCTCTTAACTTTTAGCTCTGGAACTTCATTAGACATTTTCATTAGACTAAGGAAGTAATGGAGTTTAATGAAGTCCTAAGGATATATGCAAGCTGTCCATAGCCAAGAGGACTAGTCTTACCATGAAACATGCCTCATTGGTACCTGAACCTTACCCATCTCAGACTCCACAACTCTGAAAAATGGAATTTCTGTTGTTTAAAGCACCCAATCTGAGTATTTTATTATGTCAAACTGAGCATGCTAGTTTACCCTCCATATTTTATTAGATAATCATGATCTCTAAAATTATGATGAATGACAGTCATGAATCTGAATATTCATTTTCAGATTTTTCAAATGAATTTTTAGCTGAATATTAGGCAATAAAGAAAAAATATTGGAACTAGTAAGTATTGGTGTCAGTAAAGCAGTTTTTCTGTGATGTTGGTATTTTGTTGCGGTTCTCTTTTTTACTATTCTCTTTAAAAGAAAAAAAGTTAAATGATGTGTTATTCCCCTAAATTTGATTTCTTCATTATCCTGTCCAAAAACAGTGTCCAAACTATTTTATTTCCTAAATATGGGCATTATTACTCATAACATTTGCCAGGTAAAGAGACTATGTGCATAAGCCAATGTGGGGGAAATTTCTAGTTAGATAAATGAAGTAAAATTTCCCTTATTCTACTGAAAATATATGTCTTTTATTGTATACATTTCTAAACCTGAAGATGAAATTATGTCAGAATTAGACTGTGTATTCACACAATAACATAGGAAGTAAAATGTGTAAATATTTTGGGCTTCTTCCATACTTTTTCTGTACCTGTTGCTTCCCGGAAGTAAAATATAAAAATTCTCTCGAACAAGAATTTACTATATTAAAGTAACTGAAAATCATATGCAGTATAGTTCCAGGTTTTCTTAAACAGTAGTTGCAGAGAAGAAAACAGTTTTCCAAGTACATGAACAATCAAATTACACTTTGACATACTCTTTTTGTAAGAGTAGCTGTGCCCGAACATGAATGATCTTGAATTAATGGCAGAATGTTCTCCATCTTGCTTGGAATGTCATAAAAACAAAAGATACTTTTAGTGGTAGATATGTTTCATTGTCTAAATAGTTGGGTAATAGTTGGGTCAGAACACAGCATGAAGAAAAGCAGAGTTCTCAGTGTAGCTTCGTTTGGTTGGGTAAAGGCTTTTTCTTAGAGGCAGGTTCTCACTACCAGGGTTTGGAAGCCATTGCTTGTTTCATTCTTCTACAACACAGAACTCCTTTCCTGACATCAGAGGGGGGTTCGGAGGCAAAGCTTGTTCGCAGGCCCTGACTCTGCTGCTGTTTCATGTTGTGAAGTTTCTCTTACTAGCATAGGGATGACTGTGACTTTAATACTTGCAAGGCTGGGTAAAGAACCTTGAATAATTTCTGAAATGCTTTCTGACATCAACCTAACACAACCTCGGGATTTGTTTTGTTCTTAGGAAAGAGCACTCAGCTGATGTCACCTGGTACACTCTCAGTTTAGAGTTCAATACCTAGATTATTAAACTACTAATCATGCTCAGTTAATGGGCTTTGGAGTCATGAAACAGAATAAATTCTATGATTAACACAAAAGCTATAAAATCTCTAGACTGCTAGTTCTGCACCATGAACTTGTACTCATATTAGACTTCAGGTTTATATTCTGAGTTTACCGTTTGGACTTTATGTCTCCTTGGGACAAATGTTCTGTCCTGACCTTTAATTATTGCACGATCAGTGGAACCCAGGGAAGGGACATAATTAGCAGTCTTGCCTGGGTAATTAAGAAATAAGTTCAGAAGGCCAATTGCTCCATCATCATTTCCCTTTACCTTCTGATAAATTAGATTTTTAAACAACTGAGTTGGCCATATGTTCAAATCTCTGCAATCACAACTCATTATTTTAAGCTAGACATTTATGCGCATACAAACAGTGGTTGTTTCCTCCGTGTGCCCTCTTCTTCCTCTTTGCTCTCCATCACCAATGTAACCTTGGGTTGTTGAGGAAGGGAGGTGAGGGAAGAATTCCAGGTGCGTAAGTCATTTTTGGACCAGTTCTATGGATCTGCTTTGTGCTGTCTCCTGTGATTATACCTGTGTCAGTGAATCCATAGAGTGAAGAATGGAAGAGACCCAGGCTTTCCAAATATGGTTCTTATTGCCTTTGACATTTTAAAACAAAGAGGATTTTATGTTATCCTGCTGCTCCCTGATGGATTTATGCAGATGAATCAGGACAATGCAGACATGAATTTGAGCACATTTTATATCACCTTTGATTGTCCTAGTAGGAGCCAGAGAGCAAAGCCCAGATGAAGCGATGTGGGAGGTTGGGGAAGACGTTAATGTAGAGCAGGAGACAGCTCCATCGAAAGCGATTAGAGTTAAGACATGAAATCAGTGACAGTTTAAAGACTTTCAAAACAGATCAAACCCCTGCACCTTTACACAGACTCTCTGTGAGAGTATACTTCTTCCTGTAGTAGTTCTGCAAAAGGTAAAGTACACGGCATGTGAAATGGCTCCTTTTGGCTTCAGTCTGTAATGGCGTGACCCAGTGTCCGTTGCTGGGGACACTTCAGACTTCTTCAGAAATGCCCCTTTATTCCTAGAGCATGATCTCTTAACTAAGTTTTACAAATTAAGTATTCATTTCAGGCATTCAGTGAGGTGAAGATTTTTCGTTGGAAGAAAGAAACAATTTAGACATTTCTCTTTTTGCACCCCTAGGAGATACCATGAAGAGACAGGCTTGTGGTTTTCACGCTGCAAGCATGGTGACACAGACTAAGATGAATGAAATATCAAAGGAATGGCAAGACAGACTGCTACCGTCACAGGAGGGCCCCTTCTGTCCCATTGCATGAGTTGTAAAAGTGAAATAAAATATGTGCACAAATCCCAAGCACATATAGCCAAAGCTAATAATGTAGTATTTATATCTATTAACTGTTGTTAAACAAGCACAATAAAGACTCACAGATTGGGAGAGGGAGTAATTTGCAGTGGTTTCCCAAAAATGTATACAAAGTATCCTAACAAAGGAGAGTTTTAGGTTATAATTAGACATTCATTATTACTAGTGAGAATACTCCATATCATAAAATATACTAAAACTCAATGGTGAACATTGGGTATAAAATTTTATATTTAACATTTATTTTAATTGACTAATAATTGTTGTGTGTATTTGTAGATCCAATATAATGTTTTGATACATATATACATTGTATATTGACTACATTAGAGTAATGGGCACATTACTGCAAACATCTATCACTTCTTTATGGTGAGAACATTAAGAATACTTTCTTCTATTTCAAAATATACCATATGTTAATATTAACTGTAGTCACCTTGCTGTTCAATAGAACATCAAAACTTTTTCTTACCTAATTTTAACTTTGTACTTAAATAACCATCCTCAGCCACCTTCCTTATTCTCCCCAGCATATGTTAGTTTTTAACAAGATGCTTCTGGTGGAGTTTTTGTTTTTTACCTATGACATCATCATATAACCCCAAACCAGGGACAGTTTAACTTCTCCCTGTCCAACTCGCATGCCATACTAATTCCACTTGCCTACCTGCTTGGCTGGGATCCCAGTATTATGCTAGAAACAAGTAGCAAAAGTGCACATCCTTGTTTTGTTCCTGTCTGAGAGGAAACACTTTCAACTTTCCTCTGTTCAGTATGATAAGACCTTTGGATAAGGTAAACATTTGTAAGAAGTTTCTTTTTATTAGGAAGTAGAATAGGAAGACTATTCGAAAATTGAAGGTAGAGATATGAGGATAAAGTATTAAGAGTTAAATGATTAAAGTTAGGGTAGTATGTTAGCAATTATAATTTACATAGAGCTAGCTCTGGCAATTTTGAGTTTACCTATTATAAATCATGTAATCTTGGCACAGCTATAAAATATATACTCCTTCATTTTACAGAATATAGAAACAATTTCATGTCTGGTAGGTATACTTAGCCAAATATTTACCACACAGCTCCTCAGGAAATACAACACAATTATTAGTAACTCAGAATGTGAAAATCAATAGATAATTCAATCTTTTTATCTTGGGGAACTGGGAGTATAGTAATCTCTCTCTCTCTCTCTCTCTCTCTCTCTCTCTCTCTCTCTCTCTCTCTCTCTCTCTCTCTCTCCCTCTCTCTCTCTCTCTCTCTCCATCTCTCCACAAGGCTGGTTTTCAACTCAATTTGTAGACCAAGGTAGCATCAAACTCACATCAATCCTCTTGCCTCAGCCTTCCGAGGCTGGAATTACAGGCATGTGCCACCATGCCTGGCTCATAGAAATACTCTTAATACGAGACTGAAGGCAGAAGCACAAGAAAGTTTTAATTGGGCAACTAATAACTTCGGTATCAAATCTAGTGAGCAAACGTAGAATTGAAGGGAAACAAATGCAGTTTGGGTTTTAGCTTTTAATTCTTTAAATTATCCATAGCACTTCCTGAAATACTGAACGTTTTTCATACATGAACAGACGAAGTATATGCCACTTCCTAGGTTTGCCTGTTTCTGATCCTCAGAGACATGTTTGATCCATAACCTTCCCTTTGTAAACTAGATTTAGTTTTTGCTGTGCATTTAACTTCCGTGGCAGTTAGAACATGGCAGGATACTGGTTTAAATGAGAAAGAAAAGTTAAAAGAACATTTAATTATAGAATGTCTAACAGCCATCTTTATTGGCTTTTCAAAGGAAGTTGCAGAGGGAACTCGAAGTGTTTCGAAATGCTGCGAAGATTATGATAACCAAACCAGTGGAGGAGAAAGAAATACGCTGAAGCAGTTGGGAAAAGATAAGGGTTCCAGAAGGAAAGACACGAGCAGGCAGGAGAAAAGTCCCTGGGACTGGGCTTCTATATTTCATTCCTCTTCTCAAATTGTCCTGAATTATTTACATATTGCATAAGTAGAGGCCAACCGTTAACTGTTCAATAGAATTTCATTATAAATTGTATATAATAAAAACTTAGAAAAGATGATTAGACCAGACGGCAATTATTAATCCTGCCAGCAATACCAGCTTAAAAATGTTTCCATTACAATGAATATAACATAGAAAGGAGTCCATTTTTCTTAATGTAAGAGACTGAAATGTGTTTGCTAATTAATACACTTTGAAAAAGCTTCATGCTTTCTGTGCCGATTTCATTATTACCCAAATCATTACAGGTGTGACTCTAATTATAGTGTAGATCATGATTATTGGCAGATGAAGATTATGGATGGTAAGAAAAACTAATTGTGTCCCCAGCAAATATAGGGGGGTGTGCCATAGATCCACTAGAACTGCCAACTGGTTGGTCAGCTGTACAGTGTTAATTTTAGTAAGGAACAGAAGGTTTGATTAGGTTAGCATTAGTTAATCAAATGTGCAGCAAGCTGGATTTATAGCATTAGTTATCATCCAATGGCGATTTTGTCCCTTAAGGGACATTTGGTAATGCCTAGTGACATCTGTCTCAATTGTCACAACTTGGGTGAATGGGATTGTTACTGATGTCTGGTATGTGAAGCACAGAGATGCTGCTAAATACCCTATAACACACAGGTCAGCTCTTATAACAAAGAATTTTCAAGTCCAAAATGTCTATAGTGCTAGGGTTCAGAAGCTCTGTTTTCCAGAATGCAGTTCATAGAATTATTTGTCTTTATATTTTTAATGTGGATCACTTATATATCACTGCAGACTCCAATTTATCCACAACTCTCAATAGGCCTTGAAAGATCACATGTCATAGTGATCCAAAAATTCTGAAATCAGTAATATGATATAATATGATGTTCAAAGTATTTTGCTTAGCATATCCTACTCATTTGTTTCCATTAATGCTCCTGTTAAGGAGCAATGTCATCTGGGAAAGATACATACGCATTGTGAGGAAAAACAAGATTTTCACATCCTTGAGCAACAAAAACTCCTTCATTAATCTATCTGAAGCCTTTCATTTGTTTTGTATTTTATATGACATTCGAGGCCCAAATATTTCATTACAATATGCCCAGATGTCACTAATGATGTCTCCTGTATGTAGTTCATATTATTTAGAAACGTTTCCTGTGTGTTGCTAGTGGCATACTATTTTTGAGCCGAACACTATCTATCTATGAATCTACTTAATTTGGCCTGACTCTGCTCACAGTGCAGTTTCATCTACACTAGACTGGTTTCCTCAGTGCCTTTCTCCAGTCAATGAGCCACATAACACTTGGAATGACATTTAGTAGTTGAGCAGACTAGGGATACAGCACAGGGGCACAAGCACTGGCCTGGCAAGCGCAAGGTCCTAAGTTTGATTCTCAGTAATCCCCTCCAAAAAAGGTAAAAATAATTGAGCATGTCATTCTCTGCTTGAATTTCTCAACATGATTTACAATGTTACAAAAGTGTTCTCTAAGTTTCCCAATTTGAGAACTAATTAATTCTTTCAACATAATTATGCAGTGATTATAACTCTGGAATAACTCAATATACCTTTTATTTTTTTAGGAAATGATGAAAGCATGCTGTGAAGTGATCATGTAGACCTTCCTAAATGTTTAGAATAGATATATTATTTACAATTAGATTCAAGAGTAAAGGAAACATGTTGTGTATGCATTGGCACTGAGATTTCAATGGAAACAAGAGTGGAAACTTGAAAGTATCTGGCCTTGTTTCCTCAGCGCTCAGAGTCAGATAGGATCCCATGGTAAATTAAGGATTATAGGAGTCACATACCTGTTCTCAAATAAAAGCGACAATACTATGCAAATAAAACAAGCAAAAATTTTGCCTGTCTCATTGTTCTTGTTTGTGGACAATAGATCATAGCTAATGACACATATTGTGAACTTCTAAGCATTCATACATTTATTCATTCATTGAAGACAAGATCTCATTATACCCCAAGTTGGCTTCGAACTCACCATATACGTCAGGGTGACCTTGAACTTGTGGCAGTCCTCCCGCCTCAGGCTCCTGAGTGCTGGGATCATAGGGGCATGCCACTTCACTAGGCTAATTCTAAATGTGTAATTTAGCCATGATTCTGAGTGAATAATTCCGCGGCAAATCCTTGTGAGGACTTTAAAACCAGAGATAAAAGCGATAAAGCAAGAACGATTGCTCCCACTTACTTTCCTGCCTCCTCCTCCTCGGGTTCAACGAGGCAACTGCTTTCAAATATTTTAGTGATTCTCACTGGCCTTTACTATCATGCTTTAGATTAATGAGATTATTGTTCATCCAATAAATATTTATCCAATGTCTCCAATATGCCCAGCACTGTTTAAAGGACTTGGGGTAGATCAGTATTTGAATAAACAAAGACTTCTTTGAATATAGGATTTGCAATCTAAAGGGAAGTGCCATGAATGATTGACTTAATAAATGAATGGATCATAATTAATGGCATAGATCATACAGTAGAAAAATATTGCTATAAAAAAGAAAATGAATAGGGCGAATGGGTGGAGAACACCTGAGGAAAAAATCAGCTTGCAATTTTGAGCAAAGTGATCAGGATTATCCTTCAAAGAACATGCCTTCAAAGCAAATATTTGAAGGAGCTATGGGAGCTTCCATTTGGATGTTTCCTTACAATTTCCTTTTATTCTTTGTGCTTTTGCTACTTTTATTCTCTGCTTCTTTTATTTCAGACTTACTTTATTTTTCATACCAGGAACTGAATTCAGGACCTTACGCTTGCCAGGCAGGCACTTGTGATGCTGAGTTATATCCCTGGCCCAGACTTACTTTAATATCTGTTGATATTTGATGATTCATTTGGCTTTAAGAGTGAAGATCAAAGCATTTTTATATTTTTGTTCTTTAACAAGGGGCAGGACTTGCTGAATGATTAGATTCATTTTAGGTGATCAAGCAGAAAATTAATTTTTATTAGAAACTTCAAATTATTAGTATCATTATTTTCTTGAGAGGGCTTCCTTTTTTTTTCAACAGAAAACAGTATATATCTCTTGCCTCGGAGGATAAGATTAGCCACTGGCCTTCTAATGGATGAAGAAACCGCATATGGTTCATGTGTACACTTGCGTATAATACCGACTCCTCAGCGCTTCTGGCATCCTGGCATGCAGTTCCTTTCCCACTATTCTTTCCCTGGGGAAGAAGAGGATCTATGCTAGGACAGCACTTGTCCACCTGGGCTGGGGTGTGTGTCTTTGGAATCTAACTGTGCCTAAAACAAGATCTGCCTACCAGTTCTCCTCCCTTCAGGCTCATCCTTCATTCCAATCTCCTAGGACTCAAGTCTCCCTAACTCCTCAGCGATTTGGGGAATTTGGAAAATCAACTTGTTTCTCATTTTTACCTGTTCTTTCTGCATACTTAACTTTCTCCAGTCTCACTCATTTTGTCAACATATCTTGAACAGATTGATATCTTTTAGAATTATGTTCATATCTTCTGTGCAGCTGGAGTTTCATATCCTGTTCTGTCACTGTAGATATTTACATTTTGTTATCTCTTGTAGGTAAGTTTCCCAGAGGGATCACCACAAGGCATGGATTCAATCTGCCATGCTTAAGCAGAAGTCAATACAATTTAACTAAAGACATTTATTTAGACTTATTTAGTATCAGGCATGATACATGATCTTATTGGGAGTACAAAAGCTGTTAAAACATTTTATCTATTATGAAGGTAATTTTAGTGTTCAACAAAGACATATGTAACTTGAACCAGATTGATTAAATGCCTTGTTTTGTGCTGTGTTTGATAGGGACCCCATCACCCCAAAATATTACATATCTGGAACCACAAAGTATGGCTTTATTTGGAAGTAGGGTCTTTCCAGAAGTAATCAAGTTACAGTGAGGTAGTTGTGGATAAGAGCAAACCTTTAATTCCATGTTTAATACTTTTATAAGAAATAAAAACGTGGCATAGACAGAGGAGACTTAGAGCAAAGGCTGTTTGATGATAAAATCAGAGACTAAATAACACAGCAGCAAGGAAAGCTATTTCTGAGAGCACCAAAGCTAGAAGAATGAGGAATTATTTCCAAAGTCTTTTGTAGAGAACATGAATGACTTTATTAAAACCTTAAGTTTGAACTTCTAGACTGCAGAATAAGAGATAATTAGTTTGTATTAATTTGAGACACTAATTTTTGTTATTCTGTCACAGCAGCCACATGAAACTAATACAAACTATGATACCAATGGAAAGTAGACTAGAACTGAAGCAGAACACAGTCTGGGATGTGTAAGGACAGGAATCACCAAAGCCTTTGCATGGATCTTAGGTCAGGGGAAAAATCTATGAGTAAATAAGTGTTTGCAATTACTAAACTACAGTGCAGAAACTTTTTTGAGAGTTGATCTTCCAGTGATAATTTCTAAAATAAGGATTTGGATGACATTAATACATTTAAATTTTAAGAGCATATCTTTTCCACAAATTATTACTAATGGCTTCTTAATATTTTAGAGAAAAAGTGGACATCTTTAGCACCATATAATCATTATTTTTGAAAGAAAACTGAATGCTATTACAAAGTATTCTTGACTCACATATTTTCTTCATATCAGTAGACATGCTTTCATTATTTTAAGTCAGATTTTCTAACTTCATTAGCATTGAAAGAAACTTGTAAAATAGTTTTCTGCTTTACTATCATCTTCCAAATTATTGCCAAGATCATCTCAGCTAAAGAAAGAGTAATGATTCTTGGCACATGTATTTCAGTGTCTCAGGAGTAAAGACGAAGTCTAGGAAGAGACAAATGCTATTTGACACATTCTAAATACATTCTCAAGAAAGCAAAAGGTGCCCATGATGTAAGATTCAAATCGTTAACATTTGTTTAGCAATTATATATTAATTATCTAGCCCATCAATAGAGAATTGATGCTCCTGAAACTCTGAGTAAGCTTTCCAGTTTAATTCTTAAACCAAAAGTTATAGGAAAGCTGAGCTAAAGAAGCCAGTGACCCTTTCAAACACACAGCAGTTAGATAAGTGTTACTTGGAATGGAAGGAAAAGTACTACATTCACCACTTGTAAGATCAAATGTTTCCACTTGAGTAACTTCACAATAAGTGTGGTTTCGATTTTTTTTTAATTGGAGGCTAAGCACATAAGATCAAGGAGCTTTTCTCAAACTTAGGAAGTGAAGAATTCTTACTTTATTTTCTTTCAGACTTCTAGAGCATTTTCTAGAGCCAAACATTAGTTTATATCCAAGTACATACCATTTTCTATATCCTGGTATTAGTAAAGTGAAAAGTGCGTTTCCCTCAACAGGATACTGAACATCTTCCTCAGTTAACCTCCACTGTGAGCATGCAGTCATTAAGCAATCAGTTGCTGTAATTTTAAATCATTATTTCAAGTTTCTGCATCTTTTCCCTTCTTACCACTGCTGCTCTAAGTAGAATCCCATTTCCACTCCACTAAATGATCCCAGGAGTCCCCCTGGGGTTCTCTTCTCAGTGTTGCCAGAGTAAACATTCTGAATTACAGACATGGTGAAGTTTAACCTTCATAATAAAACTCACACTTTCTAGTGCAAACATCCCTTTATGATCTATCACTTGTTAATAATTTAGTGTAGTGCTGGCAAACCTATGGTACACAAACCCTCTCTGTCCACATGAGGGCCAAGTCAGTGCAACAGCTGATCACTGGATATGAGCTGCTTTTTTCTGAACTAAAACTTCAGCACTCAGGTTTAATTACAGTGTTGGCACTGTGACAAATAAGTGGAGCTGGGGTTGCAGTTTGGGTGCTTGGTCTCTAAAAGTTTCACTACCAAAGTTTCACTGGACACTGGTCCAGTGTTTCTCAAACGTTTATCATATCCATTTCTGTTCTAGTTGCACCAATCACCAGATCAAAATTCAGGGGAACATTCTGTTTGATTCCACCATTTCTTTGTCCACAATTGCCCTTTAATCTGGAGATACCCTTTTCTTGACTGATGATAGATGAATGTTCAGTTATTCCTGCACAATTCCACTCAGATGCCTTTTCTTCGAGGGTTTTGTCACTGATCTAGCTTTAGACAATCCAGTCAGCTACCTCAACAGTTGAGTCTTTGGTCTAAGAGAAAATTGTGAAAATAGGGAATTATGTCTGTAATATTAAGTAAATTATAACTTTACCTCGTGATCTAATTTGTGTTAGATTCTTTTCAGTGCAGTTCCTAAGGCATAGTAGTTATGTTTAGCAGCATAAACTTTGGAGTCTGACATTCTATGTTTCAGGTACAGCATTATCTTTTGTCAGTTGCATGATTTGGGGTAAATGCTTCCCTAAGGCTCAGACTGTAATTAAGTAATACTACCAAGTTGCCTATTGGAAGCACCATTTTTTAATGAACAAATCTTTGGAAAGTGAAGCAATGGATGAACTTTGTGTTAAGGTTAATTATTTGGGATACCTCATCTGTTCTTACCAGTGGAGTAGCCACTCTCACAGTGATGGGTTTTTGCTAGCTAGGTGCCTTAGTTACTTTCCTCTTTGCTGAGACAAAATGCCTGACACCCCGAGTTAAAGGAGGAGAGGGTTATTTGGCTTATAGTTTGTAGAGGTTTTAGTCTATAATCTACTGGCTCCAAGGCAGGGTGGCTCACACAGTGGACAACAGTTTATGGTGGGGAAAACAGTAAAAGCAAGCAAGGAAGGAGGGGACAAGCTGCTTTCTGTCACTTCTAATTGTGGAGCCGATCTGCCCTACAGCAGGTGCAGCACTAACACTCCTAATCCCAGCATTGGACCATGAATCAATCACAAACGTTAAACTCAGCCCCCTCTGAGAAGACCACTCCCCTTGACTTCATGACGCTTTAGGGGAACATCCAGTCACAAACCATAACACTAAGGTTGTTATTTACACTTTTGGCTTTATCAATGGAAAGAATTAAAAGAAAAGGTTTAGAGTAGCTTTCTGTTCTACTTATACATACCTGATTCAAACGCATATGTAGTTAGCAGTTTATTTTGCATATTAAACAGCTATTCATATGAGTATTTGAAGCAAATTTTAAAATGTATTATACAGATTAAACATTATTTTTGTGCTGAATTTTTATGATAGCAGTTTGAACTACAAAATCCACTAATATTGTGAAGCATGCTGGTTTAATTAGCATTAGACAGCAAAAATCTCATCACTTATTATTTAAAGTAGAGTCTTCAAACTATTGGTGAGACTTACATAGCAGTTATTTCCCAAGAAAGACAATCTAATATTTAAATGAAATAGTATTTAATAGCATATAACAAATAAAATAAGCTAAAGTAAATAATTAAATAAGACATTTTTCAGTCTTTCCTAAATATACAACTTAAAATAAAAGGCAGCAACTTACTTGGAAAAGTATTATTTTGTCAGGAAGCTTAAGTTTTAAAATGCATCTCTTGAATGAATTGATACTCTAGTACTGCCTGAAATACACATTTTTTAAAAATATCTGTTACGCTTTTCCTTTTTTATCCCAACTCAAAACAAACACAAATACTCCAGTTTCACAAAAGATGCAGACAGCTATCAAGAAACTATTAATATTGCTTTAAAAGATTAACTAACACACACACACAAAAAAAACACTTGGAGCAGAATAACCTCTTTTAGGATAATGTCACAAATGAACTTTCTCTGTTGCAGTGAAACAAAAACTATCCAGGACTAGACCACCATTTGCTTTACCTTGTTTCATAGTTTCATCTGCCAAATTGAAATGTATATTCTGATTAGATAATTTTTAGATGCCTATACCAAATACTTTTTTCTTTAATGGTCTTGTAGCATTCTTTAAGGCTACGTAATCAACCATTCAATCAATCTTTCCTCCCACTGCTCTATACATTAAAAAGGGCCTCTAAGAGAATACTTCTTCCTACCACCAGAGTAGTGTCTCTGATGTTCTATGTTGTCTATGCTGGTCCATAAAAATTTTTTATAGAAAATCTTTGAAGAAAAATGTGTTGCAGTTATTCAGTTTATTTACCCTCTTTTCTCTATCAGTGCATCCTCTAACACGGTAAGAATTTCAGTAGTACTTTTATAAAAAACCAGAACTTCCAAACTTATTTTTTGTTCTAAATAATCTGCAAAAAAGAAGTGGCTTCTAGACTTAATTCTTCTCAATTGTAATGTGGAATAATTTTAAAAGGACTCTGCTTGTGATTTATCATGGATTTCTCCATTATTATGGTGTGAAGACATTTTTTCTTGCGGAGAATTTTATTTAGGGTCACATTACAGGATTTAGATGCTTATCAGAAAACTTTCTCTACTATTCCAGCATTCTGCCATTCGTTTGGGAAAATAAAGTATTATTTTAAAGATTATCTCTCACTGAGGAGTCTTTGTGGGTCTCATTTTCTCCAGACTGTACATAGCCAGGCAGGGAGCACACTGTGGCGGTTTAAGCCTTGGTTCTGCTGATGTTCACGTAGTAGGAAGCAGGAGGACAGAGAAAGCACGCAGGGATGTAATGAAGTGGCACAGTAGGACCTGACATAGTGAGCCAAGGTTTCAAACTAGCACGACTGTAGACATAACGATAGAGTTCTGATGACCTTATCTCATCCCACACCTGCCTAATCATCAGTCTGCAGACCAGCAGCATGAAGCCCGGCCTGTTGCTTTTCTCCTTGTTCCTTACCAACTTTCCTTCTCTCACATTCTTTTCTGCAAGTGAAATATGTTGATGATAACTGATCCTGTATCATGTATAAGCAGGGCTTCTTGTCTTTAAAATAAGTCTGTAAACTTGATTTTACAATTATGTCTTAGTGAGAAAGGCAGAAATAATTTAATTTTAAATTTCCTTAAAGATCAGTTGTGTGTACCTGCTATATGTAAAGCACTTTCCAACATAGTGTCACATTTAATTCCAGGTGGTTTGCTCACACTTATTAAGAAAATGAACATGAACAGAGGGTCCTATAGTAAATAAGTGGGAGTACTCAGTACTTAGCAAATAAATGTGAGTATTGAAACTGAAATCATTGCACAGGGCAAAATTTGCACAGGGCAATAGGAACAGATATAAAGCCCTCAATGACTCACAGTTACTACTTGGATTTTGTCCATTAAACTATCCCAAAGCTTCATAGTGAAGTAGATGTCCTTATTTCCAGTTCCAGAGAAAAATCTGAAGGTTTACTAAGACTCAGTAATTTGTGTGAGGTCACAATGCCATAAAGTAGCTGAGCGGGCATTCTGTTGTCCATGTCAAGTCATTATGCTGTGTCATCATATAATCTACCCCGCATGCAGAATCACAGGAAAGGGGCGAAAGTTATGACAGGAACTGGCACCTCTAAAAGTACATCAGTAAATGTTAACTGCACTGGACAAATCATCCCTAAAGTCTAGAGAAGATGTCATTGATCCAGTGTCTACTAGGTTAGTTTCATTAATCTCCTAATCCTGAATTATCTTACTAAGGTATTCGCTAAAACCTGTGTGGCAGAGGAAACAAGGTTAGTATCAATGTATGCAACAGTGATTTAGAACAAAGTTGTTGCTTGCATGCGACTGTCTGAATTTACCTGATAATTAGTCATAAAAATGCAATTAGAAAATTCTATATCAACCAATTTTTGCTTCGTGTAAGCTTTAATCCGTATAAAAATTTAAGTTTTATAGATTCTCCATTGTTTTAGATAGAATAAAGAGTCAATACTCATTCTCCACTTGAAAAATCACTGAAACCAAATTACCCATACTTGGCAAACAATGGTGTTCTTTGATTGTACCCAACATAGGTGGAAATAAAATATATAAGGCTGTTAATTAAACTAATCAGTAAACTGTCTTCCTGTGTGTCCACATCAACTTTCTATTCTAGTGTCAATAATAGGTTTTAAGATACATTAGGAATGACAGCTAAATGTAATAAAATTTATTGCAATTTTAGCTTTTATGCCCTGTTTTCTTAACAATGATTGAAAAAAGTAAATCTTGAAAATGTGTTTTGAAATTGACATCTTTTAAACCATTACATTTAATAATTAGAGCATCAGAGATCACAAATATTAAATTTTATTCCATTAAATAATATTTAATTTGGTTCTTAAACCAGCTAAATAGATATGGAGAATCAATGTTACTATGTTAATTTAAAAATTGTAGGTTTAGGGCTGGGAATATAGCTCAGTGGCATAGTGCCTGCCTGGAAAGCACAAGGTTGTGAGTTCAATTCCCAGTACCAAAAAAAAAAGCCAAAAGCCATACGAAAATTGTAGGATTTGCTGCATGTGGCATATGCTTATAATCTCAGCACTTGGGAGACTGAGGCAGGAAGATTGCTGCTAGTTCAAAACCAGTCTGGGCTACATAGTGAGTTCAAGGCTACTTTAAACTACACAGTGAGACCCTATCTCAAAAAAAAAAAACCAAACCCTCAAAAGCAAAAAGTAAAATAAAAATTTCAGGATTGAGCAAAGCTATTAAATAATTGAGCTAGACTGTTAAGAGGTTAAGAGTAGATGAGATTGCAATTGAATTCTAACTCCAATCTTGTGGGTTCAATGATTAAAATCAAGAAAATGAGAGAATACAGAGGGCTTGAGAAGTTGCTCAGACGACACAGAGGCTGGCCTTCACATTGTACTAAAGAGAGCCACAAACCTCTGTAACAGAGCTGCACAGAAATGTATCTAAATGCTTCATCTTTTGAAAGATTGAGGAGTGAGAGGAGAACAATTCAGAAAATTCCCTTAGTAGGTGGTACCATTGCACCTATAAAATACTTACAGTTCTGCATTATTTTGGCTTCTCTAGCAATAAAGCATAAGAGAAATTAGGTAGTGGGTACTGAACAAGAAAACTGATTAGTGAATTCACGTGGTAAAGGACTGAGACACCTTGGTAGGAAAGCTAAGGATGCAATCTATCCTCCAGTTGTGTTTTGCTTCTTGCTTTACTAAAGAGAAGACTGAATCTATCCACACAGTGCACAGTGTACTCTGTCTCTCTTAAAGGTGTGAAGGCGGGCACCTACTAGGTGTAGCAATCAAGGAAGAGTGTTTATCTGAGAGCAGGAGGTGCTCAGATTACGTATCTCTCTGAGAGCAGGAGGTGCTCGGATTACTTATCTCTGAAAGGGACTCCAATACAAATCTGTTCAGACCAATGCCTTAGTTCATAGGAAACGAACAACAATGTAACACAGCTGGTTAGTCACTTCAAAGAGTGCTTATGAAACTTTAAATAGATTTCTCTATCTGTTTCATCCACACACAAAATTCACTGAAATTTGATTTTATCTGTGGGTGTTTTATGTATGCTGGCACACAGGCATACACACCTGGAATCAAGACACTTACAAACATCTTGGTCTGTGGATTCTTTCCATGTACTGAGAATATTTGAATATTCAGAATCCACACGTCTTTTAGTTAGTTAAATGAGCAAAGAAGCTGTTTTGCCCTAATAAATAAGAGAAAATAGTTTATTTTTCAATAACATTTCCTGGCTATTGTCAGTGCTAACATTAATTTTCACCATTATTTGTTTGTTTGAAGGTAGTAGAGATATTGGTGTGTGCATTATTAAGATAGCTTGAATATGGTAATTTTTATAATGAGATTTATTGTATATACCTCCCAGAATAAAAAGAGGATTGTTCTATTTAAAGCATTTAAATGGCTGAAGGATAGTGAGATTCCATTATTTTTAATGGTACAGGATTTGTATTCTGAGTTCATTAGAATACTGAATGAGTCGAAGAAGCACTCAGTTCTTACATCGCTCATGTAATGAAATGGTATATAAAAAATTTGGTTTTGTGGTGTCAAACACATGGGTGGAATTTAAATGAATGTAAATTAACAGCAAACGCTCCATAAAAATACAGGTGACTTCTCTCTTTTTGGTGCAGTTTTGAGTAGTTCATGAATCCATGGCATACATCCCAGTATGACAAAACTTTATCAAATTAATACAGAGGAGCAGCTAATATTTGAGAGATTGATAAGTTTCCTATTTTCACTCATTTTCCAGTGCCTAGAGTAGTGTTTTTCTTATGGTAGGAGCATGATAAATTTCCATTCAATTAAAATAAAATAAATTTAAATCACAATGAGATTGACATATAGTGTGATGGAACCAGTGTTAAAATGAATAACGATTTTCATTTTCCTTCTGTGAATTATCAAAATGAGTTTCAAATATTTCTGGAGCATACTTTGTATCATTCATCTATTTTTATATGTGTGAAGCAGATTGATGATATACATGAGTATCAAGGGCCATGAAAATCATCCACTTTGTTTTTCAATTCTCTAGACATTTATCAAATTTACTACAATAATTCTCTTTATCAATCTCAGCTTCTAGATCATTCCTTTTCTTCCCTCTGTATAAAATCTTACTCAGTACTTACAACTCATCTAGATATTATTCATTTTTATGTACAAATTTTAGCTAAGGTCAGTTAAACTCAAGTTGACTGTTACAGGTATTTTGATGTTATAACATTTAGTTCATTTTAGCAGTAAGAGATACAGAAGCTGGACTTTAACAAGTTTAATATATGGTAAGCTGCTGAAACTTTTAGTATCTTTATGTAAAGTAATTTTTGATGTTAGATTACAGCTAAATTTTGAAGAAAAATTTAGTTTATTGAATGCTAGTATAATTTGGTGATTTTTTTTTTTTTTTTTTTTTTTTTTTGCGGTACTGGGGATCGAACTCAGGACCCTGCGCTTGCTAGGCAAGCGCTTATTCCACTGAGCTATATCCCCAGCCCCTAATATGGTGATTTTATATACCTGAAATTTATATAGATATATTTTTCTAGAGTATCTCTAAAAGTTAACAATTAACACCTGAGAAGTTAAACTATGTTAAACATTCTTTGAGAATCACCAGATTAAAAAACATAAAGACATGGAATTTCTGGATTTGCCCATCCAAGCACTCAAAACACTCAGTCATCCCAAGTGTAGTTTTCAGATATTGCAGGATGAAAACCTTGTCTGCTGAGTCCCTGCCCCCAAACAGTGGCCAATAAATTTTGGTTTCTTCACACATAAGGACTTTGTATAATTAAATATTTAAATTAAAAATGCATTACAATAAAAGACACATTGGATTAATTCACCCCAAAACACTCCCCCCTCATTTTGAATAAACTTGACATTCTCGTCACTTTCTGAAGCAGTTCTGAAAGTCCTCTCTTGTGTCTTTAGCTGCACCATCACGATTGCCTGCATGTCATGAATCCATTCAAAATGCTTATCTTTGAGGAAGAGCTGGAAGTCTTACCATGCCAGATCTTGTGAATAAAGAGGAGGACACGCTGCAAATTTGTTATGGACCTGTCTCTTTATTGGATGGCACTCAGCAACAGCATTCACTGTAATTTTTAAAATCATACCTCCCCAAAAATATGTGAAAGGGGACTTCTAGACCTGCTTTGGGAAATGTCAAGAATGATGGGATAAGTATGCTCAAAGGCAGGGGGGTACAGTACTTGAGGGGGGTTAATGGCTTTGCTTTCAGGTATTTTTTTAAATTTAAGTATTCAGCATATATTTTGATCACTCTTGTATGTTATTAGATTTATTGACATTCACCTTGTTATAGGCATAAAGGTGCTTAGTTTTGTGCTATGCTCATTCCCACTTTATGACTGTCCAAAACTGAAGGAAAAAAACCCTCCAGCTTCTATTAAACTGAAATTTGGATGAGTTCTCATGGCTTTCTTGTTCTTTCACACTATTTTCTGTATCACAGCTGTGTTAACAATAACTTTCCTTGTTGCTTGAAGTCACATAAAAAGTCAAAATACACATTGATTTGAATAGAAATACAGCTTTTATTGCATATTTGCTTACTCTATATTTTCATTAACTGATGTGCATTCTATGGTGATGAATCTCCCCACTATTGAGAGTTATAAAAGTTCCCTACTGTGCATTATATAGCATACAGATTTGTGTTTGGTACATAGTCCTGGTTTCCTAGTAATATTGAAGTAAACCTTTAATATGGACAGTCAATTAGAATATGTTTACTTGAAATATCTTTCATTTATCATTTTATAACTCTACAAAGCCTATTTTAAGGTGAAATTTTTTTCAGACTATTAGATTCCTACATAAATAAAGCTCTGTCTCTCAATTCTCCTCTTTCACAAATTCACTATTTCCTCCTGAAAGAAGCAGAACATCTGGCAGGCAAACTTTTCCCATCTCAACTGACTTTTGCACATAGATTTTTCAAATACAAAAGCTTTGTGACTCTATTACAGAATTATAAATTATACTACAGTATATACAAACCTTTTACTGCAGTATTACACAAATGTTTTATATTTCACCTTGTGAAATAAAGTTATTCTCAAGGTAAAGCCAACAGTTTTGTTGGAGTGATTTACAGATAAATAAGATATTTCTTGACCCAAATAAAGGATGCAGGACATTAGTCAAATAACTCTTTTTGACATGTACGTGTAGGGTGATTTTACCAGTTTATAATAGGGTTTTGGAGAAGGGGAAAATATCAGAATTATTTATGTCAGTTTTCACCCCAAAATCTGTTTCCCAAGAATGATGAAATTAAATGAACAATGTCAGATGTACGGAATGCTGGGCATTACTGGTATCTACATAAAATAACATTGAATAATTTACTGAATAAGACTGCATGATCAATCGTATGTTACAATTACATTCACCGTGAGGTCAGTAATTTCCCCAGCAATCTCAGTATTATGTATCCAGCCTTTTAAGTATTTGATAAGTAGTCTGTGATTCTGAAAACACCTTTCTTACTTACTTTAAAAATAATATTTAGCTGAGGGATGGATAAAAAAGATGTGGTATTTTCATACCATGGAGTATTACTCAGCTATGCAAAAGATGAACTTGAGGCTTTTATAGATAAATGGATGCAACTAGGGGCCATACTCTTAAGTAAAATAGATCAGACCCACATGTGTAAACATCATATTGTCTCCCTAAAATAAGAATCTGAAAGAGTAAATAAAACTCAAAATATACAATAGATATTATGAAAGGGAAAGAAATTGCTCAAAGAAAGGAACAATTGGGATGAGGGAAAGGAGAAAGAAAAAAAGAACAAAAAATATATATGGATAGCTGGGATAACTGTACTGCTGATGTCTAGTGGTTTATTGAAAGGAACAGTTAATGCCTAATTTTTTTTTTCTTTTTGACTAATTTTTCATGCTTATATCTGGTAATCTGAACAACTAATTTGAAGACAAAAATACACAATATAACAACCATTAGTGAATTCCTACCATCTTCTCTAGTGAAACTCTGTATCATTTCTAATTTCTTTGTTTTGTTTTTATTTTTAATGGTTTGCTCAATCTTGCATTCTTTTATCTGGTAATTTGAGCAACTTCATTGAAGATAAAAATATGTAATTTAACAACCACTGTTAATTCATATCATTTTGTTCTGAAAACCTGTATCATTTTTATTGTTGTTCTGTTTTTGTTTATGTTGCTATTTTGCAATTTCTTATTATTCTCTTTAAAATAAAAAGTAACATTTAGCTTATCAAGAAAAATTCTCTGTCTCTAAGATGACAAACTCACATCTACTGAAATCTGCTTTTGTCCCCTCAGTGCAGTTACAGAGCAGATAACATTTCTCTCTTTCAAGGAAAATTTCTGAACTCTTTCTGTTTAGTTATTATATGTTAATCTAGCATCTTGTTCCAGTGTTGATTTTCTATCACAGTAATAACAATTTGATGTCAATCTCTACTGCTTTTTTTAATATCTATTGTTTCTTACTTTTTTCTTCAAAGTTTGCCAACTGTCAAGTTCTTTCTTCTGCTTAGTCAATGGATCTTCCAAAGTCGACATTGTACGGGCTCATACTTCAACCTATTTTTGTTTATTAATATCTTTTTGTCTCTTAGTTTGAGCTAAGGTTCCACTCATTCAATCCTGTGTTGATCATGTCCTTTCTCTTGGAAAAGTACTGGTATGTCAAACCCCATGTTTCTTACAGAGCTATTTTCCCTAAAATCTTTTTTCTCTGCATTTCCTGTGTTGGGTAAATGCAAGATCCCCAGACTTTCACTAAGGATATAATTCTCTATATGTGTATCTTTTAATGTTTTTCCACAGTTAGTAACAAGGTTTTGTTGACCCTACTGCCTAACTCTCATAACCTATTGCTATTGTCTTTATCACTTTGTACAAATTAGTCTAGCTGGTTTGCACACCTCCAGTCCTGACTTTCTACAATTCACTCTCCACAGTGCTACAGATACTATATTTGGAGATGTCTAATTTTAGTCATGTTAATCCTGATTCTTAAATGTTTTAATACCTCTTCTTTTTCTGTTAGATGAAGTAAAAACTCACTCATCAGTTTGATAGGCTCTATATAGTCTGGCATCTGCATCTCTATCTAGTTCAGTCCTTAGGAAAGACCTCTATGCCTGTAAAGAACCAAGCTGTTTAATACCTGTGGTGGATTGACAACTGGTGGTCAACTTGTGATACCCAGGTCAACTAAATCAGCATAGTGACTGGTGTGGGGGTCTCACCTGAGGATTGTTAACAACAACCTAAAAAGTAGAACTGGAGAGGAAGAAGGGTCCTGTTGCTTGTCCTGGAAGAGCATGTCATGCTGGCTTTCCTGATATAAACTTGGCTGTTCTCATTGCTTGATGAGCTCGGGACCATGTTGTCTCTGAGAATGGCTATGGTTCACTTTGGATGAGTTTGGTCCTTACTGTGAGCACTGCTTCCTGGTTCCAGAGGGGAAGATGGTACACTGTTCAATCTCCTGGAGAAGCTTGTCATCCTGGCTTTTCCTAATATGAACTTGGTGATTCTCATCTCTGGAGGAGCTGAGGACCTTGCTGTTGCTGAGGATGGCTGTGGGAGCTCTGGTTCTTACTTATAGTGTCACTTCCTGGCTCCAGTGCAGATCCCTCAGCCTGCAAGCACAGGTCCTTCATCCCACTTACACAGACTTTCTAACTTCCACCACTGACCTTGGGACCTTCCCAGCATGGATCAGGCCCGTATGGATCATCGTCATGGGCCCTGGGCCTTCAGTTGGACTTGTAGGTGTCATTGTTATGGGCTCTAGGTCTTCAGCTGAACTCATGCAAGACACTGCCATGGAATTCAAGACCTTACCTGGATTCTTTGGGTCTTTAGCATGTGGAGAGATTTCCTGCACTCTCTTTGTATATGACTCTTTGGGTAACTACTATGAAATAATCCTATAAATTATGTGTCCTGTATCAAATTGTTTTCCTTGTGAAGCCTGACTACAGCAATGCCTTTATATTATTTTCTCACACTTCCTTTACAAGAAATATATTAAATCAATATTGATAAAGCAAGTACTGTACTGAAGAAAAATGTAGCAGACACAACTAGTGACCAAAATATATTCCTGCCCTTCCTGAGTATAAAGTCACCACCAGAAAAATCACTTTTTATCTAGCATGGTCATGTCAGTTGTCACTAACTTATTGGAAATAAAAATTTCATGCCTCACTTTTGACTTATTAGATAATCATTTTTTCTTCTCTGTGTTCTTTTTCTACTTTCACTGGCCAGATGGTGAGACCAATGATATCCTGTGAGAAGGTAAAGCCATAAAAAGAAAGAACCCTGAATTCCCTTAGACTTTGTTTGGAGAAAGCTGTGTGTCAATAAGGACCACCTCATACTGCACTGTTATCTGAAGCAGACATGAACCTCTACTGTGGTTCCCTACTGGCAAAAGTGAGTTGAGCGAGACGGAGTCCCTGTCATGGTAGAAGGCTTCCATTTAGTCATGTGATGAACATTTTTCCACAGTGATAGTCAATCAGAAATTTAATAGCTGCATAATATCACCCTAAAGGCTGAGGGCATCGTTGACTCATTCTTTCATTATCGCCAATTCATTTCAAACTTTCTGCTGTGATTGAAAATAATAATTAATAGCCTCAGCTATATAGCATGTTTCCTTTTCCATGAAATTTCCAGAGTGCAGCTCCTTGAATAGGATTGCTGCCTATGGATAAGGGTATTCACAGAAGCCTGTTGTTGATACTATGTGTGATTCCCTATGAAACCATGACCTATAAAAAAGGATTCTAGGAGATTGACATTTAAATATGAAGACACTGATAGATGTTTCTGTAGAGATAGTTTGCTTTTAATTAAATAAGATATGGCATCTTTTGTATCTAAACAAATATTGACATTTGTTAAAACCTTCCATTCACTGAAAGGAACATTATTTTCTTAAATATTGTACATTAGAAAGAAAAGTAAATACTAAGCTCATTCATCTTGATTAGGTCCATGTTAAACCTTACATGATCCATAGTTTAGGATCAAGAGTGATTCTTGGTTTCATATTTTAAAATCAACTTGCCACAATCCAATAGATAATTGTGGAACACCACTGTGATATGCTAGAGGTAAGACAGTAGTACTTTGTAATGTTTGAGTTCACTAGAGAACTTGTTAAATTCAAATAAAGCTGATAAGTGACATATGAAAACCCAAACAAATCAGAGTTTGGTGAAATAATAGTATTTTGTTTCTTCTCTTTATCTCAAAGTTCTTTGTACAAAAAATGAGTACTAAAATGTGGTAAAACCAGCATCAAAACTTTTCAGATCTGTTTTGAAAAATACCTCATTTTGATTTTCTTTTCCTGGCAGACAAATTTTAAAAATGTGAAGTAGAATCACTTTTTCCTTCATAAACACAGACTCACAGTTTAAGATTTGGTGAAAACATCTCCATCTCTGATTATGGCCTATATTTAAAGACAACACAGACACTAGCCAACAGTTTATTTAACTATTAATTTCACCAGCCCTTCATCACAAGGTAACAGAAAATCCTGAGCAACGATGTGTACAGAAGTTCAAAGCGGAGGTGAGTCCTTGTTGACTTTCAAATCCAAAGATAATCAGGATGGGTAAACTGTCTGCTCTTCACCCCACCTGCAGGCTTCTGGATTCATGCATTGATTCATGCCAGCACAATCTTCTAACTTTTCATCAAGATGTTCAATAACAGCACCTTCATTATGAGCTATAGTTTCCCCTGTCATTATACAAAACACACGTTAAGTAAGCTTTCCTCAAACAGCAGTGATTGCTTTCAAGCTCCTGAACATTCCGCAGTAGGCTTGACGAGAGGGATTGATTTATCACTTTCTAAATAGATTCTTAATCTGCAAATCAATAAAATGTCTCACTTCAGCAGTGGCACGGGGTGAATGACTCACCCTTGAAACCAGAATGAACTAATGCTGCCTTTCATTCTTTGTAAAATACCTGCAGACTGCTACTATGCTTTCTCTTTGCTTGGGTTGCTTACTTAACTCAAGCGTGGGAGGATCTGAGATTGCAGCCTGCTTTTCCCATAAGCCAATGACTGAATGTTATTTGGCTGTCAGGACCTTTTTAACAGTCATGTTCTTTGTTGTATGATAAAAAATTGGAGACACCAGTGCTTTTCACCTGGCCAAAAGTAGTAGCGTATGTTGAAAACACAGAGGTGGGGAACATGTGCTACAAAGGTGACACACAGCATTTGGTTGGTTCAGAGTAGCAGAAAATTATGAAACTGCTAGAATGTGGGGCAGTTGAGAAGAGTCTACTAATGAGTGGAACTAAATTACCACAGGCTCATTTACCTGTATGCCATCTATTCTCCATCCTTTCCTAAATGGACAGTGCGTTACACACTCCCATCTTATGCATAGCTCAAGGGCAGCCAAAAAGTCTGTGGTAAATATTCAAGAATTTCAGAAAGAAAAGCCTGAGGGTGCAATTTGAGAGTACTGCATGTGCTTAGCATGCACAAGGCCCTAGACTGGATTTTCTGGATAACAAGACAGAAGAGGAATCTCACGAAGAAAGCCCTTTAGTCTTGCATGTATCAAAATATTTTTAAAATGTCTGTCATTAGTGATAAGTAAAACAAGAGAAACCAAAGAACTTCACAATCTTTTAATGTGAGATTAAACAAATTTTTATAGTTTCTATTTAATCTGACCAAGTCCCCATAATAAACTTTATTTTGAAAACAAATTGAATTAACTTGCTCTATGGGATTGTAAAGTTCTTTAAAAGCATTAGCCACACTTTGACTTTATTTAAATATTGATTCCAAAAAGAAATTTACTTAAAATATATCTTCTAGGGAGTTCAGCACTAACATTTGAAAAAGTTTGAGAAAGTGACTTCATTCTTTAAGATATAATAATGTTTTACATGAAAGAGAAAGAAATCGACTCATGTTTAAGTGAATGACTTCCTGTTTTTAATAGTTACAATGTTTCATTTAAATTCTGAGATGCAATGTTCATTTTCCAGTCTCCTTTTGTTCTTATCTTTTCCCCATTTTGATTCCAAGAACGTGATAACCTACTTTTCTTCACCCGCGACAACATGGGAAAGAAAGGGGGTGAGATTGAGTGCTGGGTTCCTATTTCAAAGCTATGTTTGGCGAAAGCCAGTCCCTTGTGTATAATGCTTTGTCGCATATTTAACATTTAAATCTATCCCTGAGAATCCTCAAACTTATTTCCCTAATTATCATCAAAACAGAGAGGAGAGCAGGAATTAAAAAAACAAACATTGCTACAACTGTTTGATGACTCAGCCACTTGTTGGTTGGCAAAATATCTGACACGCATAACTTAAAAGAGGAGTTTATAAATAGTGGGCTGTCTCCAAGCAGAAAGGCATGGTGGGAAGTCCTGCCTTAGGACAAGCTGCCCGCATGATGATGGCAGCCAGGAAACAGCACAAAAGACTGAGTACGCGCAGGAGAAACACCGTTCCGGGAACGCCTCCAGTGACCCACCTCCTCCAACCACGCCACTGCCATCCCATGTCCTAACACACACCAGCTGTAGTGCCCCATTACCCAACCACATCGCACATGCTCAGCCTCGTATTGCGTGAGTCGTGAGAAAGGGGAAATCCAGTATCAACCATAGCAATGACTCCTCCTGGTCCCACTTCCGCGGCGTCGCGAAGCACTGTCAGTACGCCCTCCACTCCTGACTGCGTTACGCTCTCTTAGTCTGTTACTCACCACCAGAGCCCCGTCAGCTTCTCAGAGAAACGCCCCTGCTGGATTATTAACATCGCTCTCTTTTAAGAGTTCCCGTTTTACATTATTTCTGCCTCATGCGTTTTTGAGAGGCATGAAGGGCTCCAATGTTTCATTAACTATCCAGATTTTTACCTTATTTAGAAGTTTCATTCTTTTTCCCAAAACCAGAAATATTCTAAGACTTTCATTCTCTCTGGTCCTTAAAGAGACTTCTCCACTAAACAAGAAAGTGCAAGGACCCCGACTGTCTTCAATATCTCTCAGGAAGCAGTGTAGGTCAGTGAATGTTCAATAAATTGAAGCCAATTATTGCAGTATCTGTGGACAGTATTTAATGGTTATCCCTAAGAATACAACACTGACCTACAAATTGACATCATTTTCTGCATTAAGATATCTTTTTGCAAATTCTACTTGTTGTGATTAACAAATATTGTAAATATATGTTAAAATGTATTAGAGTGAAAACCCATGGCCATTAATCTTCCTCAAAATACACCCTTTTGCTTTGAACCCGCTTATCCCTTTCTTCTTGTAGCTTTCAGAAACAGTTTTGGAAGTCTACTTTTGTGAATGTCTTTCACTGTGCTGTCCTGGCTTCTGCCTTGGCTAGTTGGATTCCCTCAGTGGATTCAGGGCATTTAGGTATCATGGTCATTTTTAGTTGGAGGAAAATCCAGAAGTTGCATGGTAGCAGATCTTGTGCATAAGGCAGATGAGGACAAACTATGTATTTTCTGAGCCTACTTTTCCTTTGGATGGAACTTTACAGCAGTGTTTGTCATATGTGTGATTATACCTCATAAAGGCAGGGATGAGGACTTCAGGAGCTGCTTCAGAGATGACAGGAATGATCAGATAAATATGAAATTAGGGTACATTGAGGGCAATTAATAGTAATGTGCCTAATAAATTTTTAAAAATTTAAACATTCACTATATTTTTATCACCTCACCTGTATGTATAGATGACAGTATAAAATTCAAACTGCAATAACTTATTTGGCTATTCTTTGAATTCTAAATACATGCTGTACAATATTTTGGCTCCAAAGAATTTTAAAACATATCTGCAAAGCTGAGAATTCCTTAAAGAACAATTGTTTTTGTTGTTAAAATGAAGATATGCATATCTGATTCTACCTTGAAATCATTAAAAGAAAGGTTAAACCTTTTTTTTTCTTTCTTTTGACTTTATATATTTGTATAGTGAGAATAATAAGTCTGTGTCATGTGTTCATTCAGAGTATTAAATGACATAATCCATGTAAGGTGCTTAACCTATACTAAATGCTAAATGTATGCCATCTATTTTACTAACTTTATGATAATAGCTAATTAACTTGGTTTTGATTGTGGCACTTTATTACCCTCATTAAAATGCACATTATTCTATCATCTGATATTTATTGGCAAGACACTCTTGTAAGTATTACAGTCCTAAAAGTATTTGCCATAAATAATTGCAAAATCCCTGGAAGTTCTGACTCCTTGAGGCCTGAATAGTCAAGCAGTTCTAATTATGCAAGGCTCTAAGTGTACCAACAAACTTGTGACCTGGAAAATGGACATGCTTTTGAATTTAGTAAAAAAAAAAAAATACGAATTTTGCTTAAAGGTATTTTCAGACATTGAATACCTGTAGAGTTCCATGATTTTCATCAAAGAAATATGTTGCCTATTAACGTTTGAAATGGTACAATCTAACAGTTATGGAGCATTTACCCTGAATCAGAGATTCTGTTCATATTTACACATACTGCTCCACTTCATCCATAATTTGGGTAATGAACAGATACAATCATTATTACAATAAAGTCCATGAATTTTAAATAGCAATTCTATAGGTCACATGTTTGGCGAGAGGAGGAATTAAGTCTTAGTTTATGGTTAGCAAATAAATGTTTCATTATACCAGTTCCCCTTCACAAACCTAGGTCTTATCTAAATGACCACTTTGGTGTTCTCTTAGACAACCAGCATGCACACATAGCAGCAAAAGTCCTAGTTACCACTCATGCTCAAGCCAGGAACTCATCTTACCAAGTGGAATGCTGCCCTTTCTTGTTAGATAATATAGTATCATTTAAATGGACACTGTATGCATTTGGTGTGGAAGGATTTAGCACTTACAGTTTCAGTTGTCTTGTATGGACCAAAATCTATGGTATTGCATAACTTGAAATTTATGGAGATTAAAAATTTGAACATGTGCTGCCATGCTAGTTTGGAAAATTGAGGGACTTAGAAAGTGTGCAGAGCTCACCCAAACCAGAATGTGCATCTCGACATTTTCTGCAGCGTTTTTGTACACAGTTATTACATCAAATGATTTTTTAAAAATTCTATCATGGCAGATTTTTTTTTTGAATAAAAATTAAACCTTCCAACAAAACAAAATAGTAACACTGGTCTGGAATAACTGTTCAACTATTTTTTAGTCACTCTTTACTATATTTTTGGGTAGCATTAATTAGGTTATTTTGAGTAGTAAAAATAAGAGAAATTCTTCTATAATTAGTTAAATCAATAATTGTGCTTGCAAACTACACTGAAATTTAGAGTTAAGCAGACCCATTTTAATTTATCATTCAGTTTCATTGGTGAACCAACTCTGTATGTAAAGAGGGTTGAATCACTTTTATTCTAATTTTAAAGGTGAGGAAAATGGAGGCTCAGAGGAGATAAGTACATGACCATATCTAATCAATGAAATTTGATTCCAGAAAGGTTATCTAATTCCAAGTGATGTGCATACATTTTAATTTACTTTGCCAAGAATCATTCTAACAGTTTTAATGCTTATTGAATTTCTGATATCATTTTAAGAACTGCTGTACTAATCTTTTCACACTCAAATCTGCTTCTTTAATACTATTTTAATAATGACTATCAAGATATCTGATTTCACTCTGGCAATTCCATGCGTGCTGTCTTAAGGACACACCTAATGACTCTAATACAATTAGTGATGCTGTGGAAAATGAAGCACAGAGAAGATGTGGCTTGGGAAAGGGAAGGAGAGGCACCTATCCCAGAGGCTGTGTCTTGCCTTTGGATGTTGTGATCCTTCACCTGGTGTATGACCCTTGATGACAAATGGAGGATCTCAGATTTCTTGTGGGTAATGGAAAAAATACAAGAAATGTAATTTTTGAATATTTACAGTTTCAAAAATCATTTTCAAGAATGCATTGAATAAAAAATAAAGTATAATTAAATCTTTGAAATAATTAAGGCTGGCATGCATATATTTAGATGCTTCTGCTCATTTTTTTCAGCTTAGAAATTGAGACTCACTGTGATTGACTTTCTTACAATTGCAGAGTTCATGAGTTGAGGGGAAAGCTAGAAAAGAAGTGTCTTCATTACTTTTCTCTGGTTGTTGAGACAAAATACCTGACATCCAAAATTAAGGAAGGAAAAGTTTATTTAGCTCACAGTTTGTCGAGGTTTCAGTCAGTACTCGGCTGGCTCCAAGGAGGAGTGGCACATGGCAGAGGGCAATGGTTCATGATGGTGGAACACAGCAAAACAGCCAGGGCAAAAGGAGTAGCAGTGGCAAGCAGCCTCTTTCCTTTCCTTACACTTTATGCAAACTACCTTCCCCAGGCAGGTGTCACACTCACACCCATAATTCCAACGTTGGACCATGAATCAGTCATAAACTCTAGAATCCTGCCACGTTACTATGTGAGGCTTTGACAAAACCTATAATAAGAAGCTAGACATTCAGGCAGCAGAGCTTAAGTAAAAAGGGATAAAATGAAATAATTTGAGGTTTTTCCTTAAAAAGTGAAAAGGTAAGATAAGGACAAATGAGTCTTGAAAAGATAAATTAGAAGTCTGTCTGTCCATCCATCCATCCATCCATCCATCCATCCATCCATTTGTCCATCAACCCATCCTTCCATCCATTCATCAATCGATCCATCCATCTAGTCAGTCGGCCTCTATCTATCTATCTATCATCTACCTACCTGACTAACTACCAACCTAACAACTAGGGGTAACAGTAGAAGAACCTTTAACAGGAATAGGCAAGCATGCCCCAGTGTATTGAAAGACCAATTATTCTAACAAAGAAGTTCTTCCAGGAAACTATTTTAGGTTACAAGGACTTGTAAGACCATTCATTTCTTAATGATATAGAATGAATTAACAGGTATACCCTGCTCACCTCTCTTGTCCCAGAAGCTAATTATCTTTGTATCAAGGCCTGTCACTAAAGTACAGGGCCGTGGTCATTATCAGACTGGGAGGAGTGCAGGATTTCCTGAATAAGCCATGGAGCTAAATGGGCAAAGCAACACGGCATGTATCTACTAAAGAGGCCAGTGGATTTCAAAGCATGCAGCTGTTCTTCAGTGTAGCTGAAACAATCTCACATAGAATCCCTGCAGAAAATGCTATCGTTTGCTGAAATTCTTGATAAATTATTAAACACTTGGCACAGACTATTTATACTGAGTAGAAGCAAAAAAGATTTTCAAAAGTCCCACATGTAAACAACAGAAAATGTAAATTAAGCCAGCCTCTAGCAGATTCCTTCTGTATTGCTACTTCTTGTGGAATATCCCCTGGTCTGGCCTATTTTCCTTGATAATCAAAGTATACATAGGCTTGCTGTAGTATCTAAAGTAATCAAAATGGAAATAGTTATTTGGCCTTTTCCCCAGTAGCTTTTTTCCATTTTGGTTTTTCCCTTTAAAAAATGAACCTGTGTAGTACAAACCATGGTACTGAAAGGTAAATTGAAGAATGCTTTCATAGAAGTTTGGAAGAAATAGATGAAAATATCTGTAGCAAAGACCAGACTATGAAAGGAATCTCCTAAAAATAGGTGCAACCATGGTAGAATGTGATGGTGTGTGTCTGCACGTTCCCCCAAATCCTCATGCAGTTATGGGTGTTACTTTTAGAGTTTATGACTGATCCATGATCCAATGCTGGGACTGTGGGTGTGAGAGCTATGCCCACCCTAGGGCGGGTAGTTTGTATATCTAAGGGAGAGAAAGAGGCTGCAGGCTGCCATTCCTCCCGCCATTCCTCCCTTCTTGCACTTGTTGCTTTGCTGTGCCACCGCCATGAACTGTTGCCCTCTGCCATGTGCCACTGTGCCTCAAAACTAGCCAAGTATGCACTGAAACCTCCACAAACTGTAAGCTAAATAAACCTTTCCTTCCTTCATTTTGGGCACTGGGTATTTTGTTTCAGCAACAAGAACAAAGTAACCAAGTCATAGATAGTAATGATATGTATTTAATTTTATATGTACTCCTGGAAATTTATTCTAAATTGGGTGAGAAACGTAGGGAGTAGTAATATTAACAATAAATTGCCATGTGGTTGTATAATTCAAGATTAGAACTCAAGGTTACTGTTAGTTTTTCACCAGAGAATGCTGTCTTTTAACAGTTCAGAATGTGTGCTAGTAACTACCTTGTATATGTTGTTTCGTTGAGTCAAAATCTTGCTAATTTTGAGAATCTGTAATATTACACTAACATCTATGAATTCTAGATTAAGTGGATCTGTAAGCCAGAAAAAAACACTGAAACATGCAAAACACTAGCAAAATTGTTGAGGTTTTAAAACAAGTGCAATAGTCCATTTATAAGAGGGGTAATACATCTCTAAAAGATAAGATTTTGAGGAAGGAGGAATGCTGTCAAAGAGTAAAATGCAGTATCATACATGGTGAAATCTTTGTGAAGCTGGGGATTAAAACAATATTTAACTCGCTCTGTATCAGGCCTCTTAAGGTAGAGCCAGAATAATGGACTTTAATGCAAAAAGAAATGATTCTAATTTATCTTTTTTATTTTAAGGATAATAAGCAAACAATAAAAATGATACTGAATTTGAAAACAAGATGATAGGAGATTAGCAGTGGTTATTATACCGCATATTATTATCCTTACATTTCTTTACACTTTTTTTTGTGTTCCAGATGCTTCAACATCACTCCAGCTTTGAATTAGTCCACTTAGCATCTGTGTTCATATTAAATTATCAGAGAAATCATGTGCAAAACTTGCTCAATTTTTTGAGCACTTTGGGTAAAATGAGATCTGAGGCTTAGAATCATTCAGCAAAACCCAATCACAGTGGAAAGATACATCCTACTTTGAAATCCCAGAGGCAGGGTAATAGGCCTGCCTACTTTCTTTATAAATACATGCCAAGAAAAAAGATTGCAGAACCTTTATTCTCTAGATAAAAAGGCTCATTCATCGATTACGGTCTATGAGCTTCCATCTCATCTTTTTATAGCCATAAGATTTTTTAAGCCATTGTTAATGTTAATAGCATAGAGATTCTATGCCATTTACTCTGCGATAACAATAGGCAGTAGATTAAGTCTTTAAAAATATTTTGGATGATGGCATTGAGTTTCAACCAAAATTAGTTTAATAGTATTACTGTTATTCCTGTTCTCTAACGGGATATACTCAAGCCAAGAATTACAGATGATTAAAGGCTCCTCCTCCACACAAACTCCCACCCTTTTACTGAGATTAAAAACAAAACAAAACCTTTCTTATCTCATGTTAGAGAAGGAGCAATGGGAAAGCACATAGGCAAATGGCAGAGTGATGCTAATCAGATGATGTCTAAAGCAAACGGGATAAATGTCAGTCCCCTCACTGAGAAACTCTGGGGGCTTCCAGAATCACTTCTGGTACCAATCCCTGTTACGGCTAAAAGGAAAGTGGAATTTTCCTGATTTCTCCAGCAGTTATTACAAAGAAAACTTGCAGATTAAAGACACTCTGCTTACTGCATAGGAGGATGGAGGGGCTTGACGTTACAGAATCACCAACAAGCCACAGGGGACATCAAGTACCCTTGTCACTACAGCTTTTCACTCCTGGTGCTGCTTGGAATTACTCAGTAGCCACTTTTTGCCGCAAGCTCCTATAACTTTCTTGATTTCCTCTCTCCTGATACTCAGAAGACAGGCCCGTTCCTTATGCAGAAATTTTAAAATCGTCTGTTCCCAAGCAGTTGACTTGGGGCTGGTCTTCTATTTGCATATTGCTTTGTCTGAAAAACATAAATCTCAGTTCCTAAGAGGAACCTCACACAGCACCTGATCCAGTCTTTCGTGCAAAGATTTCCTTCCATTAAATTAGCTGAGTAACCATTTGTGATTTACGCTGTATACTTGAAATGGGAATTATGATTTTATATCCAGCACTTTTAATGTACAGCAATATTACAATGAAAAGTTATATTCAGTGTGAAAACTAATAGTCAAATAGTAAATACAACATAATATTATTAAAAATTTGGTAAGTACATTTTTAATCTTTAATTGTATAAATGTATGATGAGGCTATTAATAATACATATCGACTCATTTTTATTAAATTTTGACTAAGAATAAATTTTGCCCTAGGATAATCAATACCATTAAATGGAACAAAACTCATGTATGGTATTGATCTGTAGAGAGAGAAAAATCATTGCATTTTTGCTTAGGGGAAAAAGTAAAATGATCAAGGACATGAATATTGAAAACTAATTTTTTCTAGAAATAATAAGTTGGGAAGAATTTCTACTAATATTTATTTATGGAAAATCTCACATAAGAAATTTTTTAGAGATGAGAGAAACCTTAAAAACTATTTGATATCTTTGTAGAAATTAATAAAAAAAAAAAGCTTTCCCTGTACCCGGTGCTAAGTAGCTTCACAAATGCAGTAAGTTACATCTTTTAGTTTCATGGATTAAAAAACCTAAGATAGCAATCCAAGAAAATATGAAGACCAGAATACAGAAGATAAAGGGCTCGAGTACATGCATGGGTGAGCCAGTCTCAGGAAGAAACTATGTATTCATCTCTTCCAGGTGCCGCTTGAAGTGTGCTTTTTCGCATGTGCGCTGTTCTCTTTTGGAAGACTTCTTCCTGCTCACAACTTTACCTCAGACCTGCTCTAGGCCTGAGATGGTCTCTTAGGCTGTGCATCTATACCAACTTTATGCTACCTTTTTCTACTTTAGCTCCCAAATGAGTTTATTTTCTAATTTAAAATGTCTCACCAAGTAATATGAGTTTCTGACTCACTTTTTGGTGCAACGCATAGTTTTAATTATTTACTTATTATTTGTTTGATCCAGCATAAGGGGGACATGGGCAAGACTATGTATCAGTTGACCTGGGGTGAAAGACTGTTCTAATCTCATTCTTTGAGACTAGAGGAGGAGAACTCAACTTTTGTCAGAGGAGAAACTCTCTGAAAGCAAAGAGCTCTGTTGTGAAACAGGTAACCTGACATCTCTCAGAAGGAATATTTATTGATCTCTGACCAATAAAAGGGGATTTTTTTTTACAAACCAGATATCAGAGAACATAGGATCTTTAGATCCTTACACTGTACTGAATCTCCACAGCTGTCTAACAGAGGTAGATAACATTCATAGGAAAGGCTTCTGTTCTTGTCACCTGCCTCTCTCACACTTGCTGAGTCACTGAATCAAGTCATCTAAATTAAGTAGGCTTGGTGACACAGCAAAGGAAGGGCAGGCAGCCTGGGGCTGTGCTGGGGGTCAGTAGGTCATCCATCAGGTTAGACAGACATAATAATCAGCTCATTTTGCTATGCCTGATGCCATACAACATCTCCTGGGGAAAATGGAGGGGTAGTAGGGGAAAGGAATATGACCTTTAGCTGTTGCTCAGAGAACACATTCCTATCAGTGGAAGAGATAAAAGGCTGTTTTAATTGCCTATTTCTTTCTTTGTGTGGAGTTTTCATGGACAGTCAGTCTCTTCATACATAGAAGAAGAGGTGGGTGTTTCACGAAGGGGAGTGATAAAGAGCAATATACAGAGTGTGATTTCATGATGAAAACCTCAGATTGGAAGAATGTGAAGCTACCAAGAATATGTATGAACCATTTATTTGTATTTCTTCTCATAATATGGGGAAAGTACATTTGCCAGGTGGATAGAAAGCCAGAGAACTGTTCATTCCTGAGGTTAGAAGGTAAAGGATGAATATTTACTTTTAAAATATTCACACATACATTTGCAATGCAGTAGGCTTGAGGAAGTATTTTTTAGTCAAAGGGATTGGGCTATAAGCCACATACGTTATATGTTTTTACCTAGTAGCTTTCGATGACTAAAAAAGTCCCACATAATAGATTCAAATTAAGATTCCAAGTGTTTTTTGTCACACTGTACTAAGGACAGTATAGAAAATAAAAGCAACGGTGAAGGTTATGTGTCCCTTTTGTGCTAGAAATGGAAACAAAATAACACATAAGGAGAAAAGTTCTTTGTTCTGAGCTGGAAGTCTCTCCCCAGAATTACATTCAACATTTTCTAGTGATGCTAAGGATAGAAACAACCAGCTCTTGAACTTTCAAGTAATTGGTTCACAGCTGTGCTTATACTGAGATGGAAATATGGAAATACATTTGTACTGAAGAAGGGATTATTTTTTTTTTTTGGTAGTTGTAATGAGAGTTGTCAAATTAAACCCAAACTGCTGTAAGTAAAATACAGTAAATTACATGTGGAAATTCAATTCCTGATACTTTCACTGGGTGAGTACATGTGCTATTATTTCGAGAAAGAACTCTTCTGTTAATCAAAAAAATACCTCATGTTGTATTATTCTCTTATATTGATATTAAGGAAGCAAGTGACCTAAAATGATTTTTATATATTTCTGTATCATGAAAAATTGCATAAGACATTGAAACCATGAGACACAGTGCATTTGAAGTATTTATTTAATATATAGCTCTGGGGACCGATATAAAAAATATAAGGGCCACATTTCTGGCTGCAGAGGTATTTCAAATATACTGGAGGAGTTAAGATGAGCACAACTGAAATAGTGCAATATAGAACAAGAGATAATCAGCACAGAAGTTAGTAGGAGCTGAACAAAGAAAAAGAGCTTTGCGGAAGAGAGAGAAAGCACAGATAGAGACTGAAAAGATGGAAGGGAAGGTTCTAGGGGATGTGCATACCTGAACCCATGCAGCAGAAATGAGAACAGGCACAAGCAAAATGTTGGGGGGGGGGTGGATGTTGTGGGGGGTGGACTGAAGATAGCGGGTGTAAGGCTTGTTTCTGGAAAATAATTTTGACCTAGCAGAAACTGAGGAATCTCTTCAGATTATGTATGAAGAAAGCGATTATGTACTACAAGGTATGACTGAAAAGTACGGTGAATGTTTAAATTTTTAAAATACTGAAGTAAGAGTCAAACTGCCATTATTCCCTGTCAAAATGGTCACCTAACAGGAGACGTGACCTGTGAGTGTTTATTTGAAATGTGCAAATCTGGAAACACAATCCTAGCTGTGTGACCGACGTGCTGCACATGCTTGAACGTATCAGTAGGTTTCTTAACATGTGATGGAAATTTCTAACTCCAATATTGATCACCAGTTTACAGTATAGTCACGTGAGGTCAAGACTTAAACTAACGGGAAACATCAATTTGCTGATATGGTTGGAAAGTAATCACTGAAAGTAAAATCATGAGGAAATTCTAATATATTGTTTTTGCCAACTGTATCCTTTGGAATTGTACACAATGGTTAAGTGTAGGGGTATCCACAATGTGAAGGAGAAGAAGAGTTGATGAATTAGAAGATTTCATACTGCCTCAGATTTTCCAGATTATTCATTTCACCGGATCAGAACCCCTCTGAGTAGAAGTAGCTGTGACTAAGCTAGTCTAGTTTGCTAATAGTACCTTGCTCACAATAAGGTTAAAAGTGTTACTGTTGAAAGCATTTGCCTAGTATATACGTAATAATGTAGACTCCAATTTTGGTTTCATTAATAAAGACAAATATAGTCTTCCTTTAAAATTAAAAATATTTTAAAGTCACACCAAGGTGATAACTACATAATAGTTGTAAAAAAAAAAATAAAACAGACATGATCTCTGTGACTGTATTTCAGGAACCTACAACTAAGAAAGCTCATAACTAAATTAACCCAGAGATACAAAGAACATTGCTGGAACTGATAAAATAAGTATCTCATGTTAGAAGCAAGTTATGATCCAGCGGCATGTGTTGAAACAAAGTAAGCATCATGTTATTATCTTTACACTTCTAGGTTTATAAGAACGTTAATAATTATCTATTTTGCCTCTTGGCAGTTAGCACTAGATTTTCTGATTTTTCATCTATAGAAATTTCTGTGAAGTTCAAAGCCAGTAGAGAAGAAAACATTTGATGGTCAGGTAGGCCAGGTCAGGAAGAAATCAAAGTTAAATGAAACACAGGGCCCTGCCACTTTCTGTTTGTGGAGTCTGGATATTTTTCTTCATTTCTCCATGTTTCTATCAACTTGTGAAATGGATTTAACTATTATAACTTCTTTATGCATAGATAGATAATTTATGCAGTTCATTGAGCACACTACATGTTACATGAAAACACCAAAATGATGCTGTTATTATTGTTATTTTTTTAAATTTTTGTTCTTCTTATCTCAACCATGTTGTTTTATTTAGAATTGCACATAAAATAAGGATCTTGCAAGGTACACTTTGGGTAAGTAAATAATATTAGTTAAGAAAGCATCATTGGATGTTTAACAGTATGCATGCACAAGTCAAAAGAGGTAGCAATGCTAATTAAAAAAAAATTATAAAGACAGAGTAACTGCAAATGTTTTATGCTTCAGTTTGCATAATAAATGAAAAGAATTCATTTTGAAAGATTACCCTAGCCTATATATTTTATATATATGCTCATCTTGCAATCAGCTATAGCTCAGACTAATATTAATATTCCCCAAATGACAAAATTGCGTCAACTGAGTAGTTGTATTCTGCCTAAAATTCTGTTAGCTTTGCTATTTTGGAGCCAAGTAAGCAGTTGAAAGCCTTAAAAAGTCCTTGTTATTCTTGATCGCAGTTCCTATTACATTACCTGTGGAATTTCATCCCCAGTTGAATTACTCACCACCAGTCTGAGTGTTCTTCCATAATTAGACTTCCTTAGTGAAGGGTAAACTCTGAATATTAATACATGAAAACTAGATTTAGAACAAAGAAGAGGACAGAAGGCAATTTTGGAATCATTAGAAATTTTAGTTTGATAGTTATAGAAATTATCCCTTAATATGTTTTTAATGCATGATTTATATTAAAAGATAAACTCATATTCCTCCTTTTTATAAGAAGGTATTTTCCTGATAAGTCTCTGTGAATTATTCTTCCCTAAAATGGCCTCCTAAACTTCACATTTGCTTTAAATTAAATAAACGACATAGATGCCACAGAAATTTCTTAGAATGGAAGTAAAATAATAAATTATCTTGACTAAGTCTTGACAACAATTCCACGTTCACTGTTTAGGTTCTTATCCCTAACGTACTCATTTTTATCTTAAGAAGCATAGAGGGGATTGGACCTTAGGGACAGCTAAACTGTCCTACCCTTTTGCAAACAAGGCCCCAAGAACTTAAAAGAAATAGATTCTTAAACTTCAAGGTCATTTGGTCTTTTGACTTTTGTTACAAAAAAAATAACTCAGCATTCAATAAAGTTTAATGTGTCCAAATCCACGTTGGAAAGGAAGTATGATAACATAATATTAGATTGCACAAATAAGGAAGTCTATGAAATTGGGTGAAGGCATTTTTCATAAAAAAAATGAAAAAAGTTAGAATTTCTGAAATGCTGGCATTTTTAGAGGTGGAGCCTGACAAGTTCAAACCCAACCTGAGAAATTTAGCATCGTAGAGAGAACACGTTTCAAAAAAGAGCATTGTACAGGAGGTTTGTGTTGAGGTTTGAGAACAATACTCAATAATGAAAAGATAAAAAGAAAACGAAGAAGGAAAGAAATTAAATAATTTGAAATTTCAGAAGAAGAACCTGAAAAAAATGCACAAACTCAATCACAAAATATTTTAAATATTACCAATTTTACACTAGAGGGTCTGATTGGAACCCAGCTTAAAATAATTTAAAGTTCAAAACACATCCCAGGAAAAGCATGTATAGCACAGTAATTTTATTTCCCAAGTAATAAAAGAATTAGTAGAGGCATAACATGTATAGGCATAGATACAGTGACAATGAGCGATAGGTGGATAGGTAGATAGGTAGGCAGGCAGGTAGAAAGAAAGACAGATCAAACTTCAAAGACGGGAGATAGGGTTGAAATACAGATCACATACACACAATTTAAAGTTATATCACAGATTAAAGTTGTATCACACATTTAAAATAACCTCTTATGGTGTTCATTTTCACAGGAGGAACAAAGATCTAAGCTTTGAAACCTCTTTATAAGATAAACTAAGTCTAGACTGTGATGTATCTTTATAAAATGACTTCCTCATGTATCTTCTGGGAAGAATTTAAATATTGGCTTTGATGTGTTCTTTGAAAAGAATGTGAGGTTGTTAGTTGTGTAGATCTGAGCATGATATTTTATAATAGCATGATCCTTTGTCCCCGTGATTTTGAACTCAGAAAATAAATGGACTCTATCACCTTTTGGATTTATAAATTGAAATTGTGAATTATAAGCTTTTCATGGGACATAGGACCTGAGTTACACACTGACTTTGATAGCCAACAAGATGCTGATGGTGAATGGGCTGACTGCACAGTTTTTTCTTTTAATGTTGATTTCTATGCTTCCCCATACACCTCAGGAATGGGGTCCGTTTTTCATCCCTTAGCAACAAACTATACTATATTCCAGCAGGTGATTAAAAACTGTTAGTGAAGAGAATCATGCTGCATATACAGAAAACACATTGGGATCATCCAGAAATATACTTGTATTTTTGAAATAATAAATAACTATGAGATATTTTGTCATATGACTTTTAATTAATAAGTTAGCTCACTCTTTACATGCTCTTTAAATGTACCCCTTCATAATTACATCATAGATTACGATTATTAAATTACTTGAGTTTAAACCTCATCTTTATGATAGTTTGCATTATACTTTTCAATAATAACTTCCTGGTATGAACTATCATAAATATTACTATAATGTTCACTTGACATATACAATGTCACAATAGATACAATTTCTTGCACAAAGCTTTATATTTGTAATATTTTCATTTGAATCATTTTAGTATTGTTTTATTAAACAAAATACATAGTGAAAAACCATTACATGGCATAAACTATAGGAATCCCCAGGAGTAACTGAGAGGAAATTTCCCCTTGTCTTTTTCTCAAACTTGGAAACAGGGAAAGAAAACATATATTCTAAGAGTAAAATCATAAGATGAATGCACTGGACCAGAAGTGATACTACCCCTAAATGACAAACACAAAGTCATCTTTAACAAATGTAAACAAACAAGGAAATGTGGTCATCCGTGGAAACAGAGAAAGTGAAAACCCCAGAGGTAGATTCGGCAGTGTGACCTGTCAGGGAGGGGGTCTGGCAGGTCTATATTCATAAGAGGTTCACAGATCAATAACAGAGGCATTCAGATCATCTATGTCTTCTGGTTCTGATTCACGCATGTCCAGAAAATTTCTGTTTGCAGTGTCCTTCCCATGTAGCATGACATATTTTTTCCCAGAGTTTTATTTCTTACTTTAAATTCATAAATGGAAGTGTTGATTTTGTGTATTGCTCTCTGAATTCACTTAATTTGAATCTACCTATAGTGATGTCAAACCTAGGAAATCTAATGTCTGAACTAGGAAATCTGAAGGCCTATGGTAGCTGCCAAGAAAAGACCACTCTGGATAACTTTCTGGGAAACCAATTGACTTTCCTCAAGGACAAGTGACTTCTTGAATGATGTCCCTTTTCAGGCAAATTGTTCCATGTACTCCTAGGAGATCCTTTGCCAGATATAATATTCTCCATCAAAGGTAGAGATTACTTCATTCTTTCTACTGCATCCTTAATAGCCATAAATTGAAGAAAATCTTTTGTGTTATAATAAAATGTATCCATAAGAAATTCTAAAATTGCAGAATTTTACTCTGTTCATGTGTAGTTCTCCTTTCCAAAACAAAACAGTAACAAAATCAAGATTCATTAAGAGATAGCATCCTTCACCAAAATCGTATCTTATGTATTGATTCATAAGATGAACACATCTCTCCAAAGGAAACAAAAAGCTACCTTAGAAAATATTCCCCTAAAATAACAGTGATTAAAGACAAACCATCGATTTTCTTTTTACTTAACAATTGTCAAAGCCTTCAGAGCAAGGCTCAGAGCTACTACAAGGAATTTAAAGTGTTATGTTCAGTTTCTGCTGTGTGATATGTAGAAGGCGGCATTCAATCTTGTCTAGGCTTGATGTTCTACTGCAAGTGGGGAAGGACACACTTGAGCCACTTGTGGAGAAAGAGATGCAGCTGGAGACCATAACATTAAGTGAAATAAGTCTGAAACACAAACTCAAATATCATATGAATGCTCTGAGGTGAGAAACTCCAAATATAAATAAATTAAAAAGCAAAATAAAATGTAATTGTAAACAGGGAGATAGATTTTGCGGAATGGAAAGGTTAAAGAGAAGGAGAGAAGGAGGGAGATGAAAAGGGAAGGAAGGTGTTTTATGCCATGTATTCCCTCCTCCTCAAGATCAGTGTCATCATGGTGTACCGCAGCTTGTACTAATAAAAATAAAAACTCAGAACAGAATTCTAACAGTAAGAACATGTGCATCCTCGGTGTTATGTTCTAATTCAGTTGATAGGAAGTTGAATAATTAAAATAAGTGTTTCAAAATTCTATTTGATACAGTGAATCAATTTGTGTATTAGCACTTAAACTAATGGGAGAAACTATTTTGAAAAAAAAGGTTTAATTTCTACGTTTAGTTTTTTCTTAAAAAGCTTTAGTTAGAATTCTCTTGAAATTCTTTTATATTCTGATTTTTTTAACCTTAGAGAACTTTATGGCCAAGACTAGTATAAAACTCATACAAAAATCACATCACCTAAGATTTCCGTTAAAGTTATGTCTACAAATTAAGTTGCCAACCTTTTTAGCTTGTATCCTAATTTTGAAAAATAAAGCCTCTACTTTAATAGAATACTTTTTTAAAAAAATTCTTTGTTTGGTCACACATTTTAAATACAGCAAGTGGCAAGTTTCCTGTCACTTTAAAGATGACACATTGTGTTGAAAAATACAAGGACAAAAGATCACCTATCTTGCTTTGCTGAGCTATAAATGAAAAATGCACTTTAATTTTGCCAATTGTCAGTGTCATAGGGATGAACAGTAGAATGACCTGTAGCTTAAAATAAACTCAGAATGCTTCTTGTTCCTTTAGGAAACACTGTAAAACACTGTAAAAATCTAGATTGCAGTGCTTAGATATGTGGGAATATATTAAAATTTCATGTACACATATGTGAAAATGTTCAATAGCATTTGTCATCAGACAACTGCAAATCAAAGTTACAATGAGATATCATCTCATCACTTTTGGGATTGCTACTATCAAGAGATAGCAAAGCAAAAAAATAAATACAGGCAAGGATGTAGCAAGAATGCAATCCTTATACACAGTTGCTGGAAATTTAAAATGGTAAAACCATTATGGAAAATCGGAGTTCCTTAAAAAATGGAAACTAGATCTGCTACATATTAAGGTCTACTATAGCTATCCCCTTCTGAGCATACTACATCCGAAAGAAAGGGGATCAGCGTACCCTAGTGAGGCCTGCATACTCATGTTTATTGTGGTGCTGTTTAAAATAGCCAGGACAGAGACTAATTTGTAAATTGTGTACAGATAGCATATTTTTTTCCTTCGTGAAGGAAAAAAAATATGCTATCTGTACACAATTTACTGTGGCCTCAGGATGCTTATTGTACATTATGCCACAGGAGAAAAAGAGAATTTTCTTCCTTCAGTTGCTAGTGGAAGACATAGGCCATTTAAATGCAATTTCCACACATTCATTATTTTTCTGTACATTACAGGTTAAATTTGCAAAGTCTTTACTTTTTGCTTAAAAAACAAAGGAAATGGCAGGTATTTTATTTTAAACCATTTGAGTTTGAAATAAGAGCTTATAGAATATTAGGATTGTTTTGCCAATCTACTTCATTAGTTAGACAAATGATTTTTATTGTAAGCACATGACTACTCTTCCAGTAAAATCATAATTTAACAGGTAAGGCCTTCAACCAATTTCACTAAGCAACCTAGTTCTCAGAATGTCTTCTGTGTTATCGCATAATTGCATGTTTTCCATTTCCCTCCTTGTGTAGTTCCTCCTCCTCCTGCTTCCACCTGTGCTTCCTCCTGCCTTCCATACAATTCTTCACTATTAAGCTAGAGTTAAACTTAGGAATAGGACAAGATTTTATTCTTTTCTATATTTCTCAAGTGCCTGGTATGTTCCTGGCATATATTTGCTTTTTAACATATGTTTGGTGTCTAAATTTCAATATCTGCATTGAAAAATCCAGCAGTTTTTCAGCAACTATGTATATCATCTGACTTGTTAAGAGCACTTGAGATAAATAACAAATATTTATTTTCTTGACTGATTGTAGGGATAGTTTCTAAAAATCTTAATATTTCATTTATGACAATGGTCTAAATTGCATTCATTTACCTATAAATGTTCCAGATTTATTCTTCTTTATGGTTGAGTAGCTTCCACTACATGAAAAGAACACAACTTTTCTTATCTTTTTCTTGGTTGATGGGCATTTGTGTTGTTTCCAAGACTTAGCTACTACAACTTGTGCTGCAATAAACATGGGTACACATATATCTTTTTTTTAAATTTTATTTTATTTTATTATTATTTTTTGGGGGGTACATATATATCACCGTGATATGGTGTTTATAAGTCTTCCAGGAAGAAGAATAGCTAGGTAAAATAGGCCTTCTAATCCTAGAGTTTTAAGAATCTCCATACCGATTTCCACAGTGGCTGCACTGGGCTACACTCCCACCAGCAGTGGAGAAGGGTTCCTTTTCCCCACAGTCCATCCAGCATTCGTTATTGGTTGATTTCTTGATGATAGCCATTCTTTTGGAGTGAGATGAAATTTCAGTGTTGCTTTAATTTGCATCTCTTGAATGACAAATGATGTTGAACATTTTTTCCTATATTTATTTGCTAATTGTATTTCTTCATCTGAGAAATGCATATTCACCTCAGATGCCAGTGTTTGGATGGGGTATTTGAAATTGAGGGATCTGAATTTTTTTTCCATTCCTTATGTTTTAGATATAAGTAATTTGTCTGAGGGACAACGGGCTAAAATTTTTTCCCAATCTGTGGGTTGTCTTTTCACTCTGTTGGGGAATTCTTTTGTTGTGCAAAAGCTTTGTAATAAGATGAGATCCCAGTTGTTGATTTTTACAGTGTAACTGAAATAAATCGGACTCACATATGTAAACATTGTATTGTCTCTCTGATGTGAGAAACCGAAAGAGTAAATAAGGGCCAAAATGTACAACACATATTGTGAAATGGGAAGAAATTGTTCAAAAGGAAAGAAGAACTAGGCTGGTGAAGGATGAAAGGAAGGAAAGAAAAAGGAAAAATAATACAAGATAGTTATACTACCAGTTTCACTTAATGCATTGAAAGGAAAGGTTTGTGCTAATATCTCTTGGGTTTTATGCCCATATCTTGTATTCTGACTAATTTGAAGATTGCAATATGCAGTGTATTAACTATTGTTATTCTCCTATTATTTTGTTTTGAAATTTTTTGCATTTTTTCTATAAAATAAAAGAAGTACATTCAGAGGGGAATAAAGATACACACTCGAATATTATTTGAGTACATCTGGATAGCACACAATGAAGTCTAATTGACACATTAAAATGAACGATCACAGTAAACTTAGTCCAGCAATCATGGCCTTCTAAAAGTTTTTAGATGTGTACAGCAAAAAAAGCATTTCAGTGCAGAACAGGGACACATATCGTCTTTAGTCTTACGGGGCTTACATACCAGTCGGGTCCTAAAGATTAAGTTAATAAATGTAAGTAATGATTAAACTTTTAAATCCAAAAATATATAAATAAATAAAATCTTGATAGATTGTAGTGATCCCCATAGGCCACTATAGATGTCACTTCTTTGAGTTCATAGCAGTGGAACATCATAAAAGCTTTTCATGCACAGTATAAGGTAGTTGATAGTATAATATTGAATGAAAATGAAATACATGTTTTAGATCAGTTTAGATTAGTACAGTACTCATATCCAAGAAGATTGAAAAACTGCTAATTCACTTTAGAAGTTTTTTTATCACTCAGCAATAAACAAGTTAATTAGGTAGATTGTATGTAAATTTTTTCAATTAGGAAATATCTATGAAATAATTAGCAACACAAAGTCTCAGTAAGAGATCCATAAATGGCATTACAGGAAAAGTGAAAAACAGCAGATTGGACTTCAGCTGGGACACTCTCGGGCTCACTAATGATGAAGCGATACAGGGATGATTGATGGAGATAAAAACGTTAACAGCCAATAACCAATACACGGATAAACCTCTCCCATTCAAGAAAGAAAAATGTATGGGGGCCAGTGATATAGCTTGGTGGCACAAGTGACTGCCTGGCAAGCACAAGGTCCTGAATTTGATTCCCAGTACCAAAAAAAAGAGAGAGAAAAATGTAAATTGCACTAGAAAGTTTATGATACCACATGCAAATAAGAAAATGAATGAAAAATAGACAGTAATATGAAGACAATAATTTCTGAAAACATTGAAAATTACTGTAGGAGGAAGTTATGTTACTTTTGTGAATGTCTAAATCCTTTTAAAACTACTAATTATATCTAAGATGTATGGATAAAATATTACAAAGAAATGGTTCAAATATAGGAATGCGACAAAGGAATTATCCAAAGTTGTTCAGTTAGTGGGATCTAGCTCTAGGTCCTATACGAATTACGGGTAGAGACTTAGTGGGTGTCTGATCACACTATGAATGGACACAAAGTACAGAATCAAATATCTACTGGGACCAAAGCGTCATGAATGGTGAAGAATTGGCCTCAGCTGGAAAACTGTTAGATTTACCTGACATATGATCTTTTAATCTCATAGGTTCCAGATAAGAAATACTACACAGTCTTTTTAACGTACATGATCATGATAATAAAGCACTCATGACAAAACTCGTGATATTAGGGAGCAATTCTTATAGCTAAATACATACTGCCTTTATAGCTAAATGCGTATTACTCTTAGAGCAAGAAATGCACAGTATATAAGTTCCATTCTGTGCAATGCAGAACGAGGCATGTATTTGACACCCTTTCTTCTTAATAGAGGGATATATATATATGCATTTAAAGAAATACATAATTTGTTTTGTCCACTGTTTTCAAATAGAATGGACAATATAATTGTAGTAAATAAATACATCCAAAATATATATCACACTTTTATGGTGTGACCATTTCAGGAGAAAGTGGTGTTCCTGGCTTATTTCCTAGCTCCGCCAGCCCTTCCCCTTGCAGTGGCTCGGTCTAACCTCCATCTGCGGGCTCAGCCTCCTGGGGCTGAGATGAGTGTGGCTTTAGGCAGATGGGCTCTAAAAGAAGCTACGTGTCAGTCACTCCCATTCAATTGCTGCTCCACTGTGAAGCCGTTATCTTCCCCGGGCCCCGTCCACTCAAGGTAACCCATATTTTCTGAGCCCTGCTTCCCAACGACTACCTTCTTGTTTGATGTCAAGATTTTGACACTTGGGCCTGGGGATATAGCTCAGTGGAATAAGCGCCTGCCTAGCAAGCGCAAGGCCCTGAGTTTGATCCCCAGTACCGCCAAGAAAAAAAAAAAAAGATTTTGACACTTGGTCTCTGAAACCAGATTTCTCTTCACGGGCCTGGTGGCCCACTTGAGTTTATGTTATGCTTTGGTATTTTGAGTTTTTATCTTAGATAACAGTGTTTTTGCTCCACCTGACCTTGGAATAATTTTTGATTTGCAACCTATAACCATTCCTGAAGTAAGAGATTCATGCTTGTCCTTATATAATAATATACACAGCCTGTAAGAATTCTGGAAACACTTCAAGATTTTAAAAAAAGGAGTCTTTCAGTAGCATAAAGATGAAAGGAATATCAGAAAATATACTTTTTATTAATGCTAAGATGGGTGATGTCATGACTGATTGACTGCACTGTCCAGTAGTACATCGTAACTGATTTCTAGTACGGGCTTCTTGAGTCCCTGGTTATTTTATCCCATTGCCCCTGAGTACTTAGAACCTTTTCACACAGAGAAATAGTGCTATTCACTTTTCAATGAAATAATTGAAACATGAAATATATATGAGAAAACTCTAGATTTCTTGTTTTAAAAAGCACAGCTTTGGGAGGGAACCTGAATATTGAGAAAAATACTTCCTAGGAATCTTGAAATATTTGCTGTTTGAAAAAATTTGTTTAAGTATCCTTCAGTTCCACATGTCTGGCTTTTCTTCAAATGATGTTCGAGTGTGTATGACCTCGATGACTTAAGTAGTTGCAGATACCAGAGATTGACAGTTGTGATGGAGAAACTCTCTTTTTAGTGTCAACAAAATCAGATCAAATATTGTAATCAAACTAGCAGTGCTTATGAAAAAATTTGCATTGGAAAGTCATGAAGGAGAAAGTCTTATTTTTCTTTTTCTCCTGAGAACTTCAGGTTCATTCCCACAGTGAAATGAAGTGAAACAAATATACTCTCTTTAAAAATAGAGACAAAATGAGAAGGTGAGGGATATTTCTCTCCTTTCCACATTTCTAACTAAGTGCTATTTTTAGTGCTAAGTTCTTTATGGCCCAACACCAAAGAGAAAAGACAAGTTATCCAAATCTGGGGGAAAGCATCCCAACTTTCTTTTAGAAGTTAAACTCTTTACTTAATGTTCTTATTAGTAAATTTGTGCACAGCAATGCTATGTATCTCAGGTGATGTAAGTATTGTCTGGATATCCAACTATGCTGAAAATTGCCAATCTCTTAATTCAGCAAACTTATTGATTCTATAAAAATATTTTGTGACATTCATAGTAGATATGGACAACTTATGGAAAGGTAACTCACATCTTTAAGGAATAAAAAATACATATGCATTTGGTTTTCAATTAGGATGTGTTTGCAGAACATAATGTTTATGTTCCTGCTGTGGAGTTACTACCTGCATATAACACATCCTAATTCCTTTGTTTTTCCCTTCCCCATTGGAATGCTTGGATTCAGCTTGCATTTATTACTAAAATTCACAAGTGTAGATGAACAAAGACATCAACCAGGTCTTCCTGGCAATATTTTAGAATCTCAAAATCAATTTACCTGACTTTGAAAAAGTTGAAAAGCCATAGATATGTCCAAAGATATGTCCAGTTAGCTGAATATATCTAATACGATTGTTAATTTTGGTTAAACTTTGTATCATACTTAAAAAGCATACATATTGAATGAGAAAAATATTTGAAAACACTTTATTATTATTGATAGCATTCATAATCATATTTTGTTAATTTTATTAGTGAGAAAAATCTTTGAAAAAATTAACTAAAAAGACAGAGCATATTCTAAAATATCTACATTGTTACTGATGGCTAAAGACTTGGATTTCTGTCTTTTTTTGGGCGGTACAGGGAATCAAACTCAAGACCTTGCACTTGCCATTTGGGTGCTTGTGCCATTGAGCTATATCCCTGGACCAAGTTAAACTTGGGAAACCATTAGGAAAATCATGATAAGTGTACTACTATATTGTTGCAGGGTTCATATATTTGGAGTTGGAAAATTAAATGACAACTTACTAAGAACTACAGGTAACTGCTGATTTTCCAGATAGTGCCTTGGTTAATCAAAGATTTATTTTGAGTTTTTTTTTTTAATTCCTAGAGGATAACTTTACAAAAACTAATTTCAGATCATAGTGTGATATTTACATGGTCTTCCATCAGGATATATTTTCTTACTGATACTAGCTTGAAGTTAGAGGTATACGTTTTTAAAGAAGTTTAAATGTTGAACCTGAAGATTAAATATTGAACTTTAACACTGAACTTCAGTTAAATAATGAACTTGATGAATTCAGTAAATATATATTATGCAATATATATCATATCAGTGTATTAATTATTAAATATTTTCATTAGGGAAATACACTATGCTCCACCCTCTGTAGGTCAAAGAGTGCTCTCGTGGGTGTTTGTTTCACTAACCAGAATGAAATTCAGGCAAATATTATTGAGGCAAAGGCTCACGTCTCGGTAACAAGTGAAAAGACACACTAGGAGTGGACAATTGTGATTCTCCCTGACATGTTTACTTATAAAATAATTTCTGGTCTAATATGTAATTTGGAAAATGGCTTCCTAAAAAGCTGCTTCTCTATTACAGCAGTTGCACTCACACTACCGCTGCACGGAGCTCATCCCATCGGCAGAAGTAACAAGGAAGTTAAAATACTCATGGATTGCGGCAGTCAAGTATTCTACCACTGAACCATCAGTGCAGTAATCATGGATTCCAGAGACATCCCAGAGAGGCCAATCCCAATCTGAATACATTCCAGGTGAGTGATCATGAGTAAATTATTAAAACTGTCTATTCCTCAATCTTTTCCTCTGTAAAATAGAGAAAATAGTGATACCACTATTACATGGTTATTATGACATTGGATAGGTTAATAAAGTATCTGGTACATAAACTATTACTTAAGTATTTCTGTTTCTCTAAACAATGTGTTATGCCTTGTGTCTAGATATCCCCTCCAAACCTCGTGGGGTCACGGGTGGGGCTTTTCGGAGGTGGCTGGATCTACAGTGTGATGCTAGTGTCTGAGTACTTAACTAGTCCACTGACTGGTTTGACATGGCGCTAGGTGTGGATAATGGGAAGGCCCACCCTAGGTTTAAGTGCTGCTGTCCTGGCTTGCTGATTTGCTTCTTTACTACTCTGCTTCTTTTGCTGTCACCATGAACTGTTTCTTACCTGCCATGCCCCTCTGCCACACCACCTTGCCTTGGAGCCAGCCAACTATAAACTGAAACCTCTACAAACTGAACAAACCTTTCCTCCTCTAAATTTGAGTGTCAGGTATTTTGTCTCAGGAATGAGAGAAAAAGTAAGACACAATGTTTCTATAATAGTTCAAAATATTTTATTATTTGTGGGTCTATTTGTTAATTTCTTAACTGTGGAAATCATTCTTTTACTTAAAACTTCATAACTATAACCCACAAGGGCAGATCTGCTCTTGGAAAGACAAAAACATGGAGCAGATTGTGAGAGCTCCCTGTGCAGGGCTGCGGAATTCTCTGGCTCCGCACAGCATAGGTAGAAGATACATTTCTTTAAGCAATCTTAGATATAGAAAGTATCTCTTTAATTATAATTTCCTAAGGTCAATAAAGGAACCCAGTGTTCTATGAGCTTGATGTTTGCCAGTCTCATTTTTAATGAGAGAACATTCTTACAGACATTTAAGAAAGAACATTCACAGCAAGCACAAGTTTACAATAAACTAGCAATAGGGGAGAGTCAATATTCACATGAATCACTCATAAATTTCTTGAAAAGCAACCACTGCTAATTAATAAGGGGTTGTATGAAAACTTTACAATGTTATTACCATAATCATTACAACACTACTAATACTAGTAAACAACTCTATCATGTAACTTAAAGTGCTTATTAACTATTGATTCTTATTTTTTAGATTTGAAAAGATGAAAGATTTATTTAAAGCTACTTTTAGTGCCTGGTATAAATGTATAACTTATTCTTCAGCTTATACATATAAGGTACTAAAACTCTTTTATATAAGCTCTCTTTAACAGAAGACCTACAGCTGGTTAGAATTTATTGTACAAATGAACTGTGTATACATATATATATATATATATATATATATATATATATATATATATTTGTATATATAAAATTTATGTATCAACCTGTCTACAAACCTCATATTTCATATACTCCAAAGGAACTTCTATCTCTTGCTTTTTTCTTTTCCTCTTTCTTTTACACACACACACACACACACTCACACACACACACACGCACACACACACACAATGGCATATGGAAGTGTGGCAGTGGATACTGGGGAAGAAGGTAAGTTTTGATTCACAGAACATCTGAAACCCATTAATAACCAGTCAGACAGACTACAATAGTGTTTTTTTACATTTTAATGTTAAGGAAAAGTGTGAACAGTATTTGTTGAAATCCACGTGCCATGATCTAAGACCACAGAGGCACTCCACAGTGACTAGAAGAATTAAAATATTCATTACCTTGGAATGTGGCTCATTACCTTTGTCATTAAAATCTCCCTGAGTTACTGCTTTTGTGCTTTTCAGACATATTATTATGATGTCAGTAACCATTCCTGCCTATCAGTGACAAAATAGAATCTTCGCTAAACTTTATAATTCTCTTTCAGCTTGCATATTAAAATTCACTTTGTTTAAAAAAGCAAATCCACATATGAACAATCAAGCTAGAGATGTGATTGTTAAGGCTTTCATTCTGTGTTTCCTGTCAAACAAGGAACATATCGGAATTTTGTGTCTGTAGAAAAGAAACCGGAATGTTACATTTATATAGGTGAGAACAGATTAGGTATTCTCCGGCTCTTTTAAGTTGATCTCAATTTACTTAAAAAAATCATGTGGTAAGATAGTTATAATGTCCCTGGCACTGAAAGTTGTGACTAGAAAATAGTTTTCTACTTTAAAAATAAATGTCTTGGCTTTCTTCCGACATTTATTTTCAATAAATGCCTGAGCATTTATCTTGCAGCAGGAGACCATTATCCAGTCACAATGCTCAATTTCTTTGACATTATCTCTTAAGTAAAACAGTAATGTTAAGAATAAAGGACTTGCAGATTGAAAGAGTCTGTTAGTATGCTGGGTGGGTGAATAAACACTTTGGGTGGAAATCATCTGTTTAATCATCATTCGAAGTGGGAAAAGCGCATTTTTTTTTCTCTTCAGACACAAGGTGTAATGGGGTTTGGAAATGAGAATTAGGGTAAAGAGTTGGACCAAGTAAGAATCCTACACAATACATATTCTGGCTTTTTCTTGAGTAAGTGACATCTTGAGCGACTGCCCTGTGTGACTTCTCTTAAACATCTGCGAATATAAGGCTTAGGTTAGCTCCTACAGCGCCCACTCATCCTATCTAAGGTCTTCTTTCTGAAGTCCTCCCTGAACTATGCCACTCTGTGTGCTTCTTTCTCCCCAATCCCCAGTAGAGACTTTGCTTTTCCTGAATTTTAATAAAATTGGGATATTATTTTAATAGGCAAGTGGTACCTAAAGTTTCTGGTGTCTAGGTACACATTTTCACCATGAGATTATTGTATATATATTGTAGTCAGTTACTATTACACTTGGGGCAGGATCCTAGTAGGCTGGAAAGGAGGATATTAAGATTTTCATAATATCTTTGATAATTAATAGGTCATTAGGAATGGAAATGAATCTAATTTTTTTCTAACAAACAAATATGATCATATCACTTTTCTGTTTAAATATTTCAATGAATGAACTTTGTGTCCCCTGTGAAATGTCTTCTAAACTCCTTAATATGTAATGGCAAGGAGCTTCTTAACATACAACCCTACCACATGCTAAGGCCTCACCTAAATTGATGAGTCTACTCTTTCTTTCAGAAAGCACTTTCATTCTGCTAGCCAGCTCACCCAAACCCTGCATTGTGGGTGCTGGTGCTAAACTGGTATTTACTCTAATAGAGCAACTTCTTAAACACATTTTATGACATGTCCCTTTGCCTTCCAGTAAGGCTTCTACCACAGTTAGGACAGCAGAGAAGTGTTACCTAACTATATTTGGACTTTGGAACATGCCTCAAAATACAATAAATAAAACTTTCTGTAAGTTGACCCGTAAAGTTGGATGTTTTAGTTTCACTAAGTTTTTTTGTTTTATTTTTATGACCTTTTACCTTGAAAATTGCAGCTTCCTCAACTGTGTTCCAATTCATTTTTCTTTATGGATACTATCGCTTCCAGGAGCAGTGATCTTTGTCTCTCCTAATTGATACATCAAATGTGCACATGCCTAAGTGGCACTTGGTACCTATTTCCCTATGCTATAATTATTTGTAAATATATTTAATTACCTGTGGAGACACAATCTGCATCTCTCCTACATTAGCATTTCTACAGATTTTAGCCAAGATTCTGGACAATGTAGAAAACCATTTCATGAAACAGAAAAATGAGACACAGCACCATCTGTGTTTAACATTTAAACTACATGGTGATTGACACCTTGGCTCTTGGAATGTGCTTCTTAGGTGAATGTCATTAGCCACATAAATTCTTAAAATGATCGGGGAAAAATAGCGTCCTAAAAGATATACTGCAGAATTAGTAGGATTCCTGTATTGACCTGGGAACAGCCCTATTAGACCATATGAGAATATGTTTTTACTCTTAATATCATGAAAAATGTGCCTTTCCTGACCAGTTAACTTTCTTGACATATGAAAATGATAAACCTTACACTGGATTTCAAGGTGTTTTGATCTTTGTACAACGGGAAAGCTCAGAACGTCAAGCAGAGTTATCCAGCCAATACAAATGTCTGCAAATGAATTTCACATTTGTCTTTATTTTTGTATTTATGGTCCCTTATTTTGACTTCCTCCATCATTTGCTACATGCCTTTGTAAATCTGAACTCTTTTGTAAGATTCTCTAAATCTTTTGTATGATCAGCTGTGATTCAAGTAAACAAACACAATCACAAATTGTTTGTTTTCTTTCTGTGCCAACAGTCTAATGTCTTTTGATGCCCTGACAAGGTGTCATGTTTATCTTTTGTACTATTTAAATCATAACATTCGTTGGTCTTTGGTGACAAAGGGTCACATACGTTTTTTTATAAGACAAATGCCCTAGCGTGGGACAAGAAAAGCTCTTGCATTGTCTCTGATTATTAGTCTTTTATTTTTAATGTTAATAGAAAATAAAAGATCTGAGAAGAAACTGCAAACAAAACACTAGAGTACAATTTACATTGAGCAGCAATATTTACCTTAAACAATAAATGTAATACTAAAGTAGCTGATTGAAAGAGTCAAAGAGATTATTTTCCTAGACTAAGTTATTGTCGGTATTTTAAAATCCTTTTCTGACTGAGTATGTCCAGCCATTATCAAACATAAACTCTGACGATTTTTTCAGTTTCAATGTTTCAGGCAGGTTTGTTTCAACTATGCTTTTGTTTCATTTTAAATTGCAAAGTCATTTCTGTAAAAGCTTATATAACAAGTGGCACCCTAAAAGTCAACTCTCAATTACCTCTGGTGTGGGAATGGACTTATGCGGGCATTTGTCAACAATTTCCAGATATCCATTAGTCAATTTTCTTGATATCTCCCACAACCAAGCATTTTTAGAAGTGCTGTTCACAAAAAGCAGAATATACCAATATTTTTGTACCTTTTTTCATCTTTACAATTCTGTAATAAAAGCTCTAAACACATTTTATAGAAAACAGGACGGGAAGGGAGGAAACAAAGATGAACTGAATATAGAAATTATGGTGCCTAGATTTCTGGACAGAGACCACCCTGTGACAGGCACTAGAAGATGCAAATATTAGGATCCATTTATTGGACCTGACTATAAAAAGGGGAAAGACAGCTCTTCGCAATGAGAGTACTAATTCTATGCACTGTGCCTACTGTCATTTTTCAAATAATAGTAAACACACGGCATGAGACACTTTTCCAGCATTCACACGAACCTTTCTAAGTAGAGTTTTACTAATTAAGAGAGCAGAATATACAGCCCAGGAATGTTGTCACAGAAAGTACTCTATCATCACTTGGACAAAAACCAGTGACCTTGGAAAGGCCTCATTTTTTTATCTACCAAATAGGAATAATATGAATACTACATTCATGGGCTATGCAAGAATTATATAAATTATCCTGGCACACAATAAGATCTTAATAAATAGGACTTTTTTTTTTACGTTAAGATGTTATGCTCATCCTTCTTTACAAAAAGAGGACACATACAGTAATCTTCCTGACAAGATAATGTTTGATGATAAAACAAAATCAACCTAAAACGCCCAAATAATAAAAACTCCAAGTGTGCACTTGGTATAAAATGCAATCCATCATCTAAAGTGAAAATGAAAGTGAAAAAAAAATTTAACCATCTTTCCTACCTTTTTCTTTCCTTCTTGTGCCCTTATTTATAGAATTTTTTAGGGTATTTCAAAAATATCTATTGGTAAATAGCTACTATATATTCTTTTAACTACAGAAAAGTAGGCACATTCCTCACAACACGCAGTTTTAGACCTTGACTTTGTCTGACCATAATATATCTTTGGTAGCATTCCCTAGGACCACAGCCCAAACTCTTTTCCTTTTGAACAGTTGCATCGTGTGTCATAGCTTAGATGTAACTTATATGACAGACATTGTTATGTTGTTAACTTAGGTTATTTGGTAGCCCTCCAACATGAAGAATATTGTCAAATACCTATGTACATATTATTGAAAAAAGCCTAGGCATATTCCTAGCAGTGTAGTTTTGATGTTGCTAATACATACCCCTTTAAATTTGATATTGTAAAAATCCCCACAAAAGATACAGTGTCAAGGAACTCCTACTGAACACTGCACATGCTCTGAGGCATCTTGCTTTGGGAATTAACCACGTTTAAAACGTTGACAAATGATTATGTAAAGTTTATTTCAGTCTAATTTATATGCTAACTTGATTCTTCTATGCTTACAATGGGAAAGCAATGCCATAATTACATGCCTTTTGTTACTGTCATTTTTGTGAAAAGATATGCATGTGAAAAATAGTAGTTATCACAAAACTGGATGTTTTAGTTCCTCCTTTATGGAAGGATTTTCAAACATCATTTTTTTAACTTATATGTGCATAGTCAAGAATAGCTCATATCTTGAATGTAGAAAAGTATTTTACTCTCACTTGCAAAACATTTTACTTTTTGTTTAGGGCAAATGTATACACACCCAGAAATCACAGCTCCAGTACACAGACAGTAGAATCTTATTATATTAAGACACACGATGTATTTACCACATTGAACAGTCCTCTAGGAGTTACTATTTGAAAGCAGCCAAACACACTAAGCAGTTAGTGAAGTTGTACTTCAAATTTGTGGAAGGCATGCTAAACCATTTTAAATATAAAACACAAGCCAATGCATGTGGAAGTAATATTTTGTCTTTGCAGTAGAAGAACCAGATTATTCGGATTAGAAGTTGTCTGCTGATTTCTTTTTCAGTAATTTGTATTTAATAGACAAACAAAATTATTTAAAAGTTCCCTGAATTGAAAAAGAAGCATTTTTGAACATAAAATTCAGCATGCGTTTGTATTTTGGAGTCAGTAGATACAACCTCTTTCTACTGTGGCCTTCATGAAGTGGCGCTTGGGCTTTACTTAACAGTCTCAGTAGGTTTCTGAGGCATTCAGAGGAAAACACAGCCAAACTGGAATAATTTACCAGATGTACACATAGAAATTTTCTCATAAATATGGTGGGTCAATGGTAAGCATGATTCAGTTCTGTATATTTCATATGTAATCTTACAGTTACAGGCCATCTTGGTTTTTTTCAGTATTTTAGTAGCCATAAGAGTCTGGGAGAGGACTGTTCATAAACCTGCAGGAAAGGAGTTGGTAATAAACTCTGCATGGAGAGGATCAGAAGTCTCAGCTGCCTTATGATTAAGTGTTTATTTAATGGTTTTATACAAAATAAATTTATGCACAAAAAGGAATATACTCCTTGTTATTTATTTTCCTTGGTGATATCTTACTGTATCTTCGTTTTTCTCTTTTCCAGTCACAGTTTGAATAATTCATAAAAATTTAAATGCCGGGAGAAATCATGTGAGAGCCCTCTGGTGGTCAAAACGAAGCATTTAAATTTTGACTACCCAAATGCAGGCCTGATCAGCGTTTCCTTGAAATTCCAAAGCTTTGTCATCTGCTCCACAGACATATTTATAATACCTGAATTCAATGTCATGCCAAATTCTTGTACTGTCTGTTGTCAATCTCATAAAGTAATATTTTCACGTGCAGAAGTCAATAGTTACACTGCATGCGAAAGCATCACAGGACTGTGTATGTGGAGGAAGCCCGTTAAGCTTGATCGTCAATTTGATTGGTTAGCAGAGAGGCTACGACCTTGAAGCACACTTCAGGGCGCGTCTGGGTAACTCAGGACAGTGGCTGCAAGTCCGTGCCCTGGCCTCTTGCTCTAACTCTTCCTTGTGCTGTGTTTCTCTGCTGCCATGATGGGAGCACTGTGCCACTATGCCCTTCCACCCCTGTGTTCCTGTCTTGGAGTCAAAGCACCTTGCAGAAAATATTGGAAACTGGGTATCAAACAAATCCCTTCCTCCCTTAACTCGAGAGCATCGGGTATTGTGTCCCAGCAACAGAGGAGCCAGCTAATAGACGAATCCACTATTTAAAACTTACAGCATTGTTTAACCACAGCATTTTACAGCTTAGACAGTTGTTAGAGGTAAATTAGTCAAAACAGCTTATTTAACACCTTAAAAACATATGACGGGTTAGGTTAAGTGATTTTCACATGGTCGTTGCATCATCGGAGTGCTGGGGCTAAAGTCCACTTTTGTGCATCGCAAGCAAGCGGGCTGGTAAAATACAGTTATTTACTTCTACCTTTTTTTCTGTTCTTCAAACATAGGATTTTCACTTTGGTTTATTTTAGCCTAGTTTTTTTTTCCTTAATTCCTGATTCAGAAAGCTTTTGTAGGCTGAATTAAGACACGTGCGTTAAGTGATTTACTATTTAAAAGTACAGCAGAAAAAGAAGTGAAACAAAACAGAAGATATATTACTTTTCTATTACTGTACAATAGGTTCCTCCAACGTTAGCTGCTTAAAACAACAGCTTTCTGCTATCCCTCAGTTTCATAGGTCAGAAGCTCAAGCCTGATTCTCTCCTCAGGGACTCAGGAGGCTGAAATCAGGGTGGGGCTTGAATCATTTTCTTGGCTTTGCGGCTCTGTGGAAACTTCCCAGATCATTCAAACTGTCCAGTTCAACTGAGCTCAGTTCCGTTCCATTTCCTCGGGATGGTAGCACAGAAGGCCTTCTGGCTTTCTAGTTTGGGGACAAAGGTTTCTCTCAGTACTTAGCATTCTGAGACCGTTCTCAGCTGCTTTTCACATGGTCTTCTACCTATGGAGATAGCGATGAAGCATCCTCTTTGTTTGACCCTCCTTCACACCTTTATGGGAAGAAATTAGCTCCTTCTATGAACTTGTGTGTGTACCAGAGCCATGTAGAGGTCAGCTCCATCTGTGACAATTTCTCTTAAAAAGAACTGTCTACTTATTATAACACAATTGTAAGTGTGACCTTCATACTAACAGGTTTGGGGTTTAAGGGGTACATGGATGGGTATAGGGGTCGGGTGACATCTTATAATTTTGCCCATGAGTATAAAATAGCTTTTGTACTACAATATGAGATGGAAGTTTTAACATTTTTACTCACATTTCAGACTTCATTACTTTGCTACTATCTCAATATATATTTTAACATTACAACAGAGGTTATATTAGATAGATAGATAGATGATAGACAGATAGTATCAAGAAAAAGAGAGAGAGAGAGAGGCCTTCTTCTAGCTTGAAGTTGCAGTAAAGGAGACAGATTCCCACCCACATGAAACTTAGATTTTTACAGGAAGACACAGAAGACAAATTATAAATATAACCAATAAGTAAAGCATTTGAAATAGTAGGATACAAAGATGAATAAGGAATAGCAGGAAAAGGTGTCCAGGTAGGAAGGGTGTGGAGTATCAGGGTGGGAATAGTTACACAAGTAGTGTGAAACAGAGTGTCTTCTTAAGAAGTTGACATTTGAACAGAGTTTTAAAGGAAGCAATGCATGGTTTGTTCATCAAGATCTCTGGAGAAAATGAGAAGAGATAGCAGCTACCCCCAGTAATCCTAAGCCAGGACTGTGTGTGAGACTCAACAAACAGCAAAGGAAGACCATGTGAATATGATGGACAGGGAACCAAAACCAAAAGCAGAGAGTTCACACGGTACAGCATCCTGTGGTGCCATCCACGTCACTTCTGGAAGAAATAGAAAGCCTTTGCAGGAGGGAGAAGGAACAATTTAAGTTTTAGAAGGCCTGCTTTTTCCGCCTCCATAAGCATGAATTGCATAGAACTTAGTGAGTTTTGACGCATGTATAGATATATAATATCATCATTACATCTAAAGAATGAATATACTATGCATCTATCATTTTTAAAAGCTTCCTTGCATCCCATTTCTCTTCTAGTTTCTTGTGTATGAATTACCTTTAAAATGCTGGAAAATGTATGCTTTCAAATACAAAAAAAAATGGTTTTAAAGGGGGAATATATAGTAGCAGAGAGATCTTTTAAGAGTCTATTGCTGAAATTCATGCTACAAACAATGGTGTTTTTGGACCAGCATTTAGGTGTGCATGTGATGGATGATGGATGGATTCTGAATATATATTACAGATCAAGCTGGGGCATTTCTTGTTGTGTTGAATTCTGGTGTATGAAAAGTGGGATTGAAAAAACTAGCATAGTTTTAGTGCTGAGCGACTGAACACATGTAGTTGTTATTGTAAGACATTGAGAATGAGGGAAACGTCAGAGACTTACTCTTTGGACACGTGACATCTGTAAATATTCAGGAAGACAAACATCTGGGTATGGAAGCCCAGAGTCCTGAGAGGGAATTGGTTTAGACATGTACATTTGAAAGTCATTGGCTAGAAGGCAATTTAAGGCCACACTAAACAAGAACACAAGAGACTCCAGGAAAAAAATAGAAGAGAAACGGTGACTGAAGCACCTTAGCATTAAGATATCAAAAACAGGATGAAAACTGAGCAAAAGAGGGTCAAAACCTGGGACACCACAGAAGCCAGAGGGGGGTTGCAAGGAGGAAGGTATTAGATTAGATGCCACAGATTAGATTATGCAAAATAGATTCAAACTGAATCATTAGATGTACCAATTTGGAGGTCATTGTTGAGTTCAGCAGACACGGTTTTGGTGGAATGAAGGGGCCTGAACCAGGCCAGAGAAGTTTAAAGAGAGAATATGAGCAAAGGAATCACAGAACATAAGTACAAACAACAACTTCAGGAATGCACTTGAAGAGCAAGGAATGGGAAAGGATCACCTGGCAGAGAAAATGGGGTCAAAGAAGTTTTGCTTTGTTTTTGTTTCTAATCTTAGTAGCATGTTTGGATAGCTATAGAAACAATGTAGTAGCAAGGGTGTGTTCACTCAGAGCCTGAAGAACTGTCAGAGTAATGCCTTCGACTTAGTGGTTGAAGGACATGTAATACAGATTATTCTTCTTGGATAATAACCCTGCACTTTGATTTCATGTCTGAAAATCCATGGGGTTTAGTGTGGCTACAATAAACAGTCCAATGAAAATTTTAGAAACACACATTTGCCATCACCAAATATTTCCATTATGAGTATGATGCCCTTTGCTTACACTTTAGTAAAACTTTAAGATATTTTGCATGTTTCCATTTCATTGAACGATAGCAGATTTTAAGGAGGCTGGGTATACAGCTCAGTAGCACAAGTGCTTGCCTGGCAAATGCAAGGTCCTGAGTTTGATTCCCAGCACAAAAAAAAAAAAAAAAAAAGATAGCAAATTTTGTTGAAGGAGAGGGATAAAAGTTGTACGTATATGACGCTAACCTCCAGTCAGAACACACATCTCAAGCAGCAACTTTGGAGAGTCCGATGACCCAGGACAGGTGCTTCAGTACTACTAGGACAGGATTCCTGGCCTTCACTGTCATTACAGAAAATAAATATTTTGTGCTGGATTAGCTCCAAGGTCCTTCTAATAAATTCGGTATGAAAACATTCCCTGACTACTTACTACACAAAAGGGGTAAGATATAAAGCTGGCATCTTGCCACTAGTGAGGAAGACAGAATTATAGCCAACTAACAGAAAATGAAATAAAGAGATCTGTAAGATAGGGTCAAGCAAGCAGGTATCAGACATCCAAAACTGCAGTCTATCCCGCTCTGCTCTTCCTCACTCCTTTTGCTCATTTACTAACCCATCCATGGACTTCAACTGCCTCATTCCTCAATTCCATTCTGGATGTACATTAGAGGACTTTGGAATTAGAAAGTTTATTATTGGAATAGTTTCCCAGCAAATGACTGATGTGGACACCAGTAGGATGCAATCTGGTCTTTGCTGTGAGGACCTGAAACAGAAGAGGGTGCATTTAGTGCCTGTGTTCTTTCAGTGGGGATTTGTAGGGGATCCTTCTCTTAAAATGTAAGTTCCTGCTTCTGCTCATACAACTCTGAATGTAAAACCAGATAAAATGTATTTCACTTTGCTCATTCCTTTCTAAAGGTTTTTCACTGGCTTTGACTTCATGTACACAAGGAATTTGAATGCTATCATCACACTCAAAATAAAGACAGTGTTAGGGTTTGGTGAGTTTTCCAAACAGCTGTAGTCACTATGTTTATGAAATATAGTCTTTTTGCAGATTCCAGAAGATCTGAAATGTAGCCAATAATCATTTTTTAATTTTTTATGATCCTTTAATTTTTAATTTATTAGTATAAGTGTGTTAAGTACATAATGCTTACATTCTTTCTGTGGAGTTGGTAAATGAGCATAAAAAATCTGAATTTATGTTTCATCACCTTTCCTTTCCCTTCCTGTTCTTCCCCTTCCCGTGTTTCAATCCCCTTACTTTTATTTTTGTATATGTCAGCGGTGCGCAGTGTTCACAGTAGCTAATTCTCAGGAGCAGCCCGTATGTTCATCAGTAGATGAGTGGATTAAGACAATGTGGTGTTTACACATCATGGATTACTGTTCTCCCACAAAGCAAGATAAACCAGTCATTTATAGAAAATGGATGCACTTTGAAGCCATAAAATTGAGTGAAATAAATCAGGCCCAGAAGCCTGAATGTCATAATTGTTTTTCTCATATGAGAAAACTACAGTAAAAGTAAAGGATAAAACAAAAGATAGAGACTGGGTGGTTGGTAGGGAGAGAGACAGTTCTCCAAGTGGCAGGGAGGCAAGCAATGGAGGGAGGGCAGGGAGGGAAGGGGGGGATGTAAAAGGAATTGGGATGATTCACATACATACTCACTAATCTTAAAGACAAAGGTAGAACTAGACTAGTTCTGAGTAGTGGGTGAATGTGAGAAATAAGGGAAGCAATTAATATGGCTCTTCTTTTGCCAAAGGTACAGCAATATCCTTAAATCAGAGGGTGTGCTGCTCAGTATTCTTTTAAAAAACATGGCACTGTTAAGTGGGCACCAGTGCAGACTATCTCAGGTTAGCCCCATTTTAAATAATTGGAATATATATGACATTGTACAGGTATTATAAATATCTTTCTTCATTGGACCTGAGAGTTGTGTCGTTTCTTTTTATTTTCAAGTAACATTTTTTTCTGCTGCAACCACTTCTCTGTTTTCTATTTCTTACTCAATTTCTGGTCTGTGTTTCTTTCGACTCTGTGTTTCTCATAGCCGAGCTGTTGTTTTGGTGTTTAGCTATACTACTTCCTTCTTCCACTGAACAGACTGTACAGAGAAAAATAGGAATTTTTAAACAGATTTGTTTTTGATATTTTATAAACAAAGAATTGACACACTCTTCTGACCACGTTTATTGGAAGATCTGCTATCCAAAGAACTTTTTGAGAGAGTATAAGCTCCTATACTTTGTTGCTCAAAGGCAATTATAACATTTTAAAAATATATTTAATACTTATGTTTATTTTCCCACACACTTACTTTTTAATGGTTTTTTTATTCAATCTGTTGTCTATTTAAAGATGAAAATAGATCAAGCTATTTATATATTAAACTATATGCATATTATATTTCTTTTTTATTGTTTAAGGAGAATAACAATAAAAATTAGAAACAATACAGAATTTCACTAAATAAAGTGATAGGAATTCAACAGTGGTTGTTATATTTGACTTCAACGGTGTTATTTTTGGTGATTAAAAGTATAATTGCTGAATATAATAAAGTCGTAGAAAGGGAGAGACACAGAAATATCTGTATCTGTGTCTATAATACTTTGACAAATTCTTGGAAATACTTCAAACAGTTTACACTGGAGGGATTTGGAGAAGCTGCTTCTAATTATTAAAAGCCTAAGAATTAAAATGAATTTCAACTTCTTGCTTTAAGAGAACATTTCTAGTTGTACTTCTGAAAATCCAGTTGCTAGCCACCATAATTGTCACAAAAGAACTGACTCCAGAAAACTGATGTGCCTGTAAACCGAGCCTGGCTACATAGTAGGAGGCACTGTAAGGACCCAGAGAGACTGGGAGAAGTATAAGTATGCCGTGAGAAGGGCTGGTGCTGGAATCAGACTCAGACTTCAGGATTAATCTAACACCTTTGTGTTCTGAGTACCGATCATTAACATCATTAAACTGCTTGTTTCTTAATTGCATTCTTGTGTAGGGAACTCAAGGCACAATTGAATCCGCTCCTAGCAGCCCACAATCACAGCTGATTGCATCCCACCTTACAGTTGCACCTCTATTAACCTCCGAGCTGTGTGGGCAGGACTTACAAAAAGCACTTCGGCAGAAAAACTGTCTCCTTCAGATTCTGCTGCACTTGCATTTATTATGAATTTTCTAGAAAGTATGAGGTAGAATTCCTCATGACCCTCTCCCATCATAGACAGTCATTATTTCAAACTAGGGATCCTGGCTGTCATTTTCAGAGTCAACAGATGTTGACCTTCGGGTGGCAACTTTTCCTTCATCACATGAATCTAATCAACATTATATCCTTCAGTTTTCTATAAAAGGCACTATCCAATTAGAAAGTAAGCTTTTTAAAAAGAGAGGTCTAGGGTTAAAATCTCATTTAAGCTGCATTAGTCTAAATGTGGCTTTGGGCTATTTATATTAGCTGAAGCTATTTATGATTTTTTTCAAAGGAGAGGAAAGGACACTTTGGGGAGTACAAATAAATTGATTTAATGGTATGCATGACTTCACATTCAATTTCTCGACAAGTGGCCCTCTGAGTGAGGTTGTGAGGATTTTTGACAATCTCTCTCTTTTTATCTCTGCCCTGATCTTTGTAGAAACACTGTTTGCAAATATGTAGCTAAGTTTACAAACATGAAGCTGAAAGAGTTTGGAAGCAAAGGGTGTAGTCATTATCTTCCCCGACTGCAGTGCACTTGGAACCACCTAAATTTTGTCATTATTCACATGCAATTGTAGTATGACTTCCTGATTTCAGCCTGTTGTTTATAGAATCGTGTACCTTACTTTCAGACATTGCTTTTTACAATTTCATTTTAAGTTAATTTTCTTCAGGTACCTTTCCCAATCAGACTCCATTTGATGCTCTTTGGGTGTCATTGTTGACTTAAAAGTGACTTTATTGGCATCTGATCAGTTTGACTTTTAATATTCATTCATTCATTTACTCAGTAGATTAATCTAATGCCTACCATGTAGAGGTAGGACATTGGACCCCGGTGAAGCCAGGCAAGACGAAGGAAAGATGGTGAACGATCACAGACCTGGCAAACTGAATGAAATACAGACAGAAATCTATTTCAAAATCCAGTACATAATCTTTCCTTTAAAATAATGCTTACATATCTTTGTAGGTACTTTCTCAATGCCTCAATGAAGAGCTTGCAATTCACTATATCAACTAAAAATTCTATATTTTTACTGTAGCACAAGGTTTCATCACAAAAAGGATAATGTTTTCAAATTTAATAGTTATGGCAAACACCTAGCATTTAGACTTTAAATTTTCCTTTAACTGAAGTACTTCTAAAAATCTGACAGTTTGATGCTTTTCATTTTGGACAATGAACAACTGAAAAAGACTATTTCCTGTTGATTGACAGGAAAGGTCAATGGGGGGAAAGATAATTGGCAAAAATATAGGAGAAAGCCTATAAAAATAGAAATGTTATTTATCCCACTTTAATACAAATAAACATGCAAAAAAATCTGAATATATAAAAAATTTACCTTGAAATTAAGCAAGCAAGAGTTCATCTTCTAAAAGGGTGTTTGTGAAAAATTTATAATAAACTTTTCTTTCTGAAAGTAACTACATTTTAGATTTACTGATTTGACAAGTTTATGACTGGACTAGTGGGAATGTAGATGCACGTTTGTGCCCATCTCTGAAATAAATAAATCATCTAGAAGAAAATCTAAAAATGGGAAAATTATTTTTGAAAAAGCCACAATTTGAATATATGAGATGTGCATTCACTATAAGTGAACAAGGTAAGCCCCAAAAGTAAAATCTAGCCAGAGTACATACAATATATAAAAAATAATTTGCTGTTTAGCAATTATAAGCAATAATAATATCTTAATTATTGCATATATTTTCTGAGTAATGGAAAGTTACTGCCCAATTACAGGTAGCTTTACAGTTTTTAACAATAGATATAGTAACAAACAAAGATGCTGAATTGTGTTATTTGAGGAAGTAGATCTGATAACGCAGTAATGTTATTATTTATAACTATCTCTGACTTGGTGACAAAGAAATACAGATTAAGACAAAGGCACTATAAAGCATTCTTAAAAACTACCTTACATTCCAAGGAAATGACATAAACAAAGAATTGCAGTGCTAAATGAAGAAGATTTGGTTAATATTGTGATACTTGGTCAAACATTTGTATTTCTGAAGCTCTAAATTTATTTTATAGAAGAGAATCCTTTCCAAACTATTACAGCTCCTCATAGCTCATTTAAATGCAAGTGTATGATTTTCTCACTGGAAGCGGATAAAAAGGAGCTCCATGGGTGAAATGCTTACATCTGAATAATGGGATTCTTTTTTTAAAAAAATTCTTCGTACTGGAAATTGAACTCAGGACCTTGTGTTTGCCAGGCAGGTGCTTAAGCCACTGAGCTATATCCCCAGGCCTTATAAGTAAATTATGAAAAGAGTTCAACTGCTAACATCCTCCTTTCTCTGTGTGATCCTACAATTCCAACTGTCCAGTCTTGTGTCCCTTGATCTTCCATATTACCACTGGAGATATCTTTAAGTATATCTTTGTATTTCCTTGAAAGATTCAAACAAAGGTACAGTAATGCCTCAGTTCACAAATACCTCCCTTGTGAACAATTGAGTTCCCAATAAAAGCATTAGGCAAAACTTTGCTCATCTTCTCAAGTTCCTCACTGGCTGACCAACATGACTATGGTCATCCTCTCCACACAAAGCTAAAGATATCTTTTAATATATTTGACCTTTTCATATTCCTGAACATTAGTATTCAACAAGTCAAGTTTAAATTAGTCTTAACCTAATATTCTTCTACATGGTCTGTAATTTAGCTGTATCCAACATCTCTGACTGCACCTAACAATTTTTGTTCATATTGTTTTCTAAACTGTACGATACCTTGTTACTGTTCATTTCATCCTAGTGTTTGTCATATAATGTGAAGCTGAAGTGTAAAATGTTTCTCACATGCACATGAAAGACTTAATTTCACCCATGGAACTTTGCTTGTAATAATCGCTGTGTCAACTATTTATCAGATAGCTACTGATAGTTGTGGTGAATTGACAACTGTGGCCAACTTGTAACCTGCAGCTGAACTGAACCAGCATGGTTCTGAGTATGGAGGGCCCACCTGAGGGTTGTTGCTGGCAATAAAAGAGGCAGAACTGGCAAACCAAAAGAGAGCCAGTAGGGAGCTGCTTGTTCTCTTGAGCTATTGGTTCTCCTGAGGAGCTTCTTATGCTGGCTTCCTGATGAACTCAGCTGTTCTCATCTTTGAAGGAGCTCCGGATCTTACTGTCACTGAGAATGGCTGCGGTTCACTTTGCGGGAGCTCTGGTCCTTACTTTGAGCCTTGCTTCCTGGCTCCAGGGCAGATCCCTCAGTCTGCTGGCACAGATCCTTCATCCTGCTGGCACGAACTTTCTAGATTCCACCACTGACCTTTGGGCCTTCCCAAGGAACATCCATGAAACAGGCCTGCATGAGACATTGTCGTGGGCTCTGGGCCTCCAGCTGGACTCGTGGGAGGTATTGTTATGGGCTCTAGGTGTTCAACTGGACTCATGCAGGACATTGTCATGTGATCCAGGCCCTCAGGTGGATTCTTTGGTCTTTAGTGTGTGGAAACATTTCCTGCACTCTCTTTGTATATGACTCTTTGAGTGACTATTATAAAATAATTCTCTAAGTTATGTGTGCTGTATTATTCCCCTTGTAGACTCCAAACTAAAAGAGATCATGTGCCTACAAAGTGTGAGACTTGTAGAGAGGGCATACAGTTTCATTTTCTATGTTGTATACTTACACAGTTATCATAACAATTCTTAAACTTCTTTCAGCCAGCATTAGCTATTTGAGTCTCATCCGAAAGTTTAGCTGAGAATACAGCACATAATCAAATACTGGAGATTTTTGTTTTTCAGATTGAATGAGATTAAACATTCATTATTTAGTGATTTAGAAAACCATTTCCTTTTTATATGACAAGTAAGAGAAGACCAAATATATAATTGGGAGTTAAAGATAAATATATTAAACATTTAAATAACATTTGTGATCATTTTTATTCCAAAGCTTTCTTAGTCATGAATTTTTGAGAAAATGTACCAGAAACTCTTTTTGATATAAATAAATATTTGTACATGTTAAATACAAATATGTTGCATTAAAATATTTTTAAAAACATAGATTTTTCTCATACTTTATAAAGAGAAAAGACTAAATCTGAAAGTACAAACCGACTGCAAACACAAGGCATCACATCTGCGGCTCAAGGGTGATGTCGGCTGCAGATGAAATGGGTGAGGGAAAGCAGTGTCCCTGGTGATACTTCATTGTTAGCCTTGAAAGGAAAAGCATCAACTAATGTGTCTTATGTAATTTCATTCCCAAAGGAAGTATCTGTCCCAGATGTGTTAAAGAAAAGAGCATATTCTCGGCTCTTGAAATCCAGTTACTGCTAAGAACAATGTCTTTTTTACTCAAAGGGCCAAGGTGCGCTAATGGCTTGCCAATCCATAATCATACATTATTTAAAATTCTATATTGTAGTATTTCATTGAAAGATAAAAACAAATATACCATAATACCTTAGTTCATGAATGCTTCTGTTTGCAAACAATTGGGTCCCCAGACAAAAGTATGGGGCAAAATTTTGCTTCCGAGCTCAAACTCCACATGGGCAGACAAACATGCCTGTGGCCACCTTCCCCACACAAATAACAAAGGCAGCCAACTTCCCCCAAATCACAAAACAAAGTAAGTTCCCATGTCCCAGTTGTCAGGTTTAACCAATTGTCTTTTCAAAGTAATAGTACAAATCAGCTATAATTTCTATGGAATTTTTACCATTAAAAGAATCAGTTGAGTAATTACGCATAAGACTGTGTTTCTTATTGAATGTGAAAAGTGGTCAATGCAAAAAAGTGTATTTTTTTGAAAGTCTTATTATTAAATGTTTAAGAATTTTGCAAATTAAAGGAGGCAGCTCCAGACTACTAACTGTTATTTAAACTCCCTGTATGGTCCTTTTCCTTGTGAACTCTTGACCTGTGGTAATGAAAAAAATAGTAAATCACTCCTAATTCTTCCTTTTCTTATTGTACTTGTGACTATATTGAAACAAGTTTTGAAATAAATCTTTCTCTTTCTTTGTCTTTCAAACTGGGAATTGAAAAGGTCACAATATCAATTATTACTCAATGCTTTAAAAATATGTCTTAAAAGTACCCAAAAAAATCATGATAAATCTTAACTTTGTAGCTAGTAGTGAAGCACCTGGAGTTAGAAATTCTCACATGTGAGCTGTCCTGGTATTCCTCATACCTGAGGAACAGAATTCCAAACTAAACCTGAAACAAATCAGTTCTCAAATATTCTATCTGGATTTTACGTAGGAAGCAACCATCTATAGCTAGTGCTGGTAGGTTTTTATTTTTAAGGTTATGAAAAATTGTCTCATCAATCAGTTTAGTTTACTAGAATCTTTTGCAGAATGCTGTTGTCTCCTTTTGCCTAAGTGAAACTGTAGATGTCAAACCAATAGGTAATATGGAGCTCTGGAGAAATTCTCCAGTCTAAGGGATATTACTAGCTCATACCCAAGTCTGAGGCCTGCAACTTAGATATTTGTAAGCCTTTCCTATAGGGGAATGAAATTCTGTACATGTCTTTGTGGGCCTTTAAAATCTCCACAGCTAAAACCTTAAAAGCTCTGATTTTTTTCACCAAATAGATACTACATCGGAAAGAGCTAAGTTTCAGCAATAATAAATTTTGTGTTTGGGGCTGAAATTTAGTTATTCATTAAGCATTGTGGTTGTAAGCACTTCTTTTCAGTGTCATTAATTAAACTGTAAAGAGAGATTACCCTTTGTGCTTTAAAAATCTCATTTCCTAACATAGGGTCTTTTGCGATAAATATTTATTATAGGCTAAGCATTTTAGGCAGAAGACACGGGACAAGCCCCAGGGTGGGACAGCATTTGGTGTGGCAGAGGTGCAACAGGAGCACAGCTGCAGTTTAAGGAACCAGGGAGGTCCTTGAGATGAGAGAGGGAGAAAGGACACACGGGACAGAGAAGGAGTAAAGGAACGTCCTACTTCTGCAGAATCACTTAGGCTGCCCTGAAAATGGTGGACTATGTTGAGGCTGCCATGAATATGGTGAGCTGCACATTATGAGATGCAGAAGGAGGTGATCTGATCTTATCTTACAGGGCTGAGTCAGAGTATAGAATTTAGTGTGAATGGAACAGAGGCAGAAGCAAGATTGGGTAGGAGGCTCTTTCAACCATCCCGGTAAGACCCCGTGATGGTTTAACCCACTGCAGCAGCAGTAGAAAGAATAATAAGTTCTAAGATCCAGGTGTATTTGGATTGCACAACTCATAGGATTCTGCCCTGTACTGAATATGAGATAGAGAGCAAAGATAACTTGCATCTGGCCTGAGACACTGGAAGGAACATGCTGTTGCATACTGTGCTAGAGAATATTGAATATGTGAAAACATAAACAAGGGCCCTGAGCAAGGAGGACAGGGAAGAAATATTGCATCACAGGTGTTTTTTTTTTAATAGAACAGAGCAGTTGTCACTCAAGACTCTCTTTCTATTATAGACAGCTGACTCAAGTAGAAACAGTATAGGCAGTTTGGTAGGTCTGGGCCTTGCAAAATCAGTGCAGGAAATGAAATCTCATTACAACTGTGCCTGGAGGTGCATTTGTTGGACGCCAAATCTCAAGATAAAGATGGAATGACCAGGCCTAAGATAAGTGGTGACACCTGGTTTATAGAGTCTAGATAGACATCAGTCACCTCAGTGGGTGACCAATAGCCTTGGACTCATCCCTTCCTGAAAAGTTCTTTGTTCCTTCCATGTGCACTTGCTATGTGACCTGCTTCCCCATTGGATGAATATTACCTAAGCGGCCATGCTTATAATCTCATTAGTTTGTCATAGCTTCAACCCATGTTATGTCCGCGTGATGGTGCTCTATAAAACTTCCCCTGAAAAGTGGAATCCTCAGCGACCCACTTTCTGGTTTTTCTTGTTTCTTTTAGGCACAAGCTATGTATCACTCAATAAATATTTCCTACTCTTGACCTCTATTGTTTCTTAGAAATCATTCATCAATTTTGGGGAACACAAACTTGGCATATCGGACATCTAACAGGTTGGGAGTTACAATATCTCTCTTATATCATGTGGGGCTCTTAAGTCATTCCTATATTACCTGACTGAATCTCATATTCAGCAGTGAGGCCTAAACATTGGCATTTTAACTGTATAAATACAAATATATCATTGTTCAAGGATAGTTATAATTAGCCTCAATGAATGAAGCTTCCTTTAGTACAAACAAAAGCAATTTTTTCATAACATAATGAAGATATAATTGTCAATTCATGGCTTCCCTACTTGTCCTTCCCCACTGAACACATTCACCTGCTTTTTACTTTTTAACTGAGGCAGCTCTGTAAAATCCATTTATTAAAGTGCAGTATGGTCAATACCACCATATACATAGCTGTTCACTCGGGGTCAACAGGCACTACAATCAAAAGCCCTCCACTGATGTCTATGTGATTTGTCAGAACAAAAATTGTAGACGCTTACAGGGTCTTTAGAGGACAGGTAAGGAAAGGATAAGGTGAGGGTTGTGCCCCCTTCTTTTTGGGCTATCATGTTACAGCCTCAGCCAGCTCTAGGTGGGTCTTGAGTGGGTACATATAAGGGCTCATCTCCAAAGCTAGAACCCTGGACTGTCTCAACCCTGAAGACATTACATGCAGCTTCATAAGTTATTGTGTCTTGAGAAACTCATTCATTCACTAGAATTATAGTAACTGCGTAGTTATAATAAAATATTATTTAGATATAAACACAGCTCTGGTTTTGATAATATTAAAATGTAATGTTTTAATTCTCTAAGATAAATATCTCAGTAAGATCCTGCCACTGATGTTAAAAAATATCCCCAGGCTATGGCTAATTCCCAGAATAAACCTATTGTATGAAAATTGAAATAGATAACTTATCTGTAACACAAGCACCAAATTACTATTGGAATGGACTGCTGTAAAATAATTAACAAGTGCATGATTTTATTAACAAAGTTAAAGATAATTTAGATTTCACTGTTTGTATAACTTATTATTTGGCTTGAAACTGAAGTGCTGAGGGTTTTTTTTTTTCTATTTTTGAATAGACATTCTTTTTGGTGAGGATTTATGGGATGTTATATTTTCCTTTTGAATGGTATTGATTTTGAAAGCCTTATAAATAAACAGCACTGACCTATCTATTCGGGAGTCATTGGGAGTAGGTCACTTGTGGACAGCAAATAATTTTCATTTCCTAGAGGTAAATTTTATTGAAGAGGAAGCAAAATAAATGGAAAGCTTAATTTATAATGCCAAGTGAGATTACTTGAGTTCAGCATTTTGGAAACTTATGCTGCACGTGTATGGGAGAGCACTAGTTCTTAAAAGGAAGAAAATGCCGTGACATAAGAAAACATACATACACATAAATTTTGAAAAATAGCTGGTGAACAATCAAAATCACATGACAAAACTTTGGAAAACAATTTTGGCAAAATGTCCATAAACATTTCATTCATGATTATACTAACTGTATTTCTTGATAATGATTCTATTAAATAAAAGTATGTAATTTAATAATGAATAAGGACATGGAAAACTCTTCAGTTAAACAGTCTGTATAAAGGAAGATAAGGTATTTTTAGCAAATACATATAAATCTATGTGGATATATATGTATTAAAAATAAATTGACTTGAAATTAGGGGGCTAAAACAATGGTAAAGTGATCTTTAAGTGAAAGAAAACTATTTTCACTTTTGTGTGTTTTCTATATTTATCTTTTGATTACATATTACTAATTCTGAAAAATAAAAACTAGAAAATAATTATAATAATATTAACAAAGTGTGGGTCATGATTTTCAAAAAATAAAGTATTTCAATAATTATGTCTCAAACTTTCTAGCGGCATGGTCTATCTATCTCTCCATCTGTCTGTCTATCTTCTGAGGTCAGATGAGATAGTGTGAATTCAGGGTGGCATGGCTGTCGATTCTATCTACTTTCAGTTGTAAAATTTGATGGTAAAGTGAGAAGAACCTTAGTATATGGCAATATATTCAACCGTAACGCATTTTAGGAATATTTTAAAAATTATAAAATCCTTTATCCTCTAGAAAATGATCTTTTGTTTTATAATTTAGAAACGAAGGGAGCTAATATGGCCAGTATTATTTTATGACTATTTTAATTAGGTATCACTAAGGAAAAATTAATATTCTTAAAATATAAAGGAAGGGTTGTAAAGCGTCTATAGAAATTGTAGAGGGGGAAAAAGTTGATCAAAAGAAAAACAGCTAAAGTTATAGCCCCAAATCAAAACAATTACACTATATTTTTAATGTTTTACAGTAACTAAAAGGAAAATATATAAATATGTTTTGAAAAAATGTGAAAAAATCCCTAAAGGGCAAGAGAGGAAGATAATAATTTAACCCTATCAACATTTCCCCCTAAACTTCGTGTCCATGGTACAATAAACTATCTCTAATAGTAATAAAGCTGCCAGTGAAATGTATAATATCGATAATAATTTTGGAAAAATTTCCAAATTGTAGTACTTGGTATAGGCTCTGTACAGTTCAATGAAAATCTAAACTTTAATTTATTCCAATGTGTCGCTGCAAGTTGGACATTAGGAAGACGCATTCGATGGGGAGAAGCTAAACTCCGAGATGCTGCAGATGAGGGCTGCTTCCATTAAAGCTGCCAGAGAAGTGTTCAGACAAAAAATAGCTGCAATTTCTCAGGTGCAGAGAGAGGACATCGTGGGCTCATACATCATAAGCCAACTCTAATTTGCAAAGCAGTCGGAGAAGCACCAAATTGCAGTAATAAGAAAGGTGACAGTTGTACCATCTTGCAGTCTTTTTATGCACTCCGTTCCTAGAATAGGATAATAAGGATCCATTTTGCTTTTCCCAGTCTCTTGTAAGGGAGAGCCACGAACATGCCTGAATGCCCAGAAGACAGGAGAAAGAGCTGGGCAGAAACTCACTGTGATCTCAGGAGAGCTCAACCTTGCATGGGCAAACCAGGGGAAATATGCTTGAAATCTTCAGTTAGAACCTGAAACCTACCCAATATCGATTCCACTTCAGTCTGTGCATTCTATTTGCAAAAGTCTGCCTAACTTGACTTTCACATGTCAGATTGGCCAAGACCCATCAAGTGAAAAAGAGACCTGCATCTCTCTTTTCCTTCTTACATGTATTCTGTGGGCCTAGCACATTCATTTAATATTATGGAGCTTTAGCTTGCTCAACTTTACAACAGAAACTATGGTTTAAGCTTTGTAGCATTTTTGAGGTCTACGTAAACTAATATGTGAAATAGCCTACAGCAAATCTGGCATAGAAAGCTATGCAAGAGAATAAATAATTCTCTTTTCATTGTTTATTGATTTTTATCTTTTCATCTTCTAGAACATTTTCAGGAAAGCAGGATGTTCCATTTAGACTAAGCTAGTCAATAAAGCAGTGATTCTCAGGATCCTTAACTGGGGAACTGACATCCCTAGTGCAGAATGAGAGAATCTCAGGGGCAGAATAGATGGAGATAATAAAAATGGTATTTTAAAAGGCTTCAGAATTTACTCTTAAATATCCCACCTTTGTCAGGGAGTACTAGAAACTATAGCGATGAACCAGGTTGAGCACATAGTAATTATAAATAAATATAATCAATTAAAGGTAAAAAGTAGTTCCCATTAGTACAGTATTAAAAAACAATATTTTTATGAATAACTTTATAAATGAAATCATTTGGCTAAAGAGCAATGCATAGTCTCCATTGTTATAAATATTTTAAAATTGCCCTTTCCTCAAAGGAATGCTAGTAGTCCCATTCTACCATATGAAGTTTTCCTCTCCATATTTTTGTAAATACTCAATATCTTTTATCTTTAATTGTGAAAAACAAATACACACACAGACATGCACACACACAGAGACATACACACAAACTCCTAGCATCATAGCTTTTTGCTAAGGTTGGTGTTGCAATTAAATAAAATTAAGTGACCCTACATGTCCAGAAAGAGTGCCTATCATACGGAAATCCCTATAGAGATGTTTATTAGGATTTGTAATCTCTTCCTTTTGCTGCGGAGATAGATTACTAAACACTTAGTAGTTGGAAGTAATAGAAATTAATTATATTACAAGCTTTGAAGGGCAGCAGGGAAAATGAGTCCTTATGAGGCTACAGTCCAAGTGGGAGAGGAATTGTCTTCTGGAGGCTCTGAAGGAGAATCTTTCCCTCATCCCCTCAAAGTCCTGCAGCTGTTCCATTGTTCATTGGTGTATCACTGTACCCTTACCTCCCTCAGCACTTTCTCACCGCTCTTTTCTGATGAAGTTACCTCAGCCTCTCACGGATAAAAGCACATGTGAGTACATATAAGACCTAGAGGAATAATACAGCATATTTTCTCTGTCTCAGTATCGTTCACTATATCTGCTAGGACCAGACCTTCCAGGTAAAACTCACTGATACTTTAGACTAGGACACAGACAACTCTGAAAGCTTCATTTAGTATACTATAGGTGTCTTAAAGTTTTTATTGAAGTGCCTACATATTTTTATCTATTATATATTCTGCAAGTTATATTTTGTCATGTATACATGATTCAAATGTTTTCTCTCCAATGACTTTTTATCTTTTAATTTTGCTGATGGTAAAATTTCTGAAGGTAATATTTCAGAAAGCAAAAAGAACAGATTTAGCCATACAAAGTAGATTAAAAGCATATAGTGAAAAGGTAATTTAATTTAATACTTAAAAATGTGCTTGAAAGTAAAAAGGGAGTATTTCAATAAATTTAATAAATCTTCTAATAAATCTTAGAAATTTTTAACAAAAGAGATGGTTTATACTTTTTTATCCTGGGCTAAGATTATAAAATCATAATAATGAATAGATACCATTGACTGGTCAGTGTGTTGTCCAGTTTACCTAAGCTCTTTTTGAAATCAATCCCTTTACAAGAACAGCAAGGTTCTTCTTACAAAGGGCAAAGTCTGGAACAGCATTCTTCTCTTCTTTTAAATCTCCTAAAAGCTCTAAGATGAACTATGAAAAAATTATTTCATGGACATATTGCTTGAGTATCATTAAAAATGAGGATACAAAATATTAAAGAAAACTAAACCTGGGTTGATATAAAAGATTTCCAAAATACACTGATCTTATGAGCAAAACTATTCACTACAAAGACAGATTCAGTTATACTGTCAATTATTAGACATTAAGAAAGAGATTAGTGCAGATTAAATGCAAGTCTATGACTAAATGGAATTCTGTATCTTATGTGCATGTGTTTATGTGCACTTTGTGCATTTCAAATAAAACTAAAAAAAGTCGCTTTCAGAGATACACTACATCATGATGAAAGAAATGTTAAAAGTGTAGTCTGTCTTTGTTTCATCGACCGTAGTAATCACAGTTGTCAAAGGTAGACACCATCCCCAAAGGATGAATGGATGAACAAAACATAACATACGCATCTGGTGAGATGTTACTCAGTCTTAAAAAGGAATGAAATTCTGACACATGCTACAAGATAGTTGAACCTTCAAAATATTGTGGTAAATGAAATCAAGCTGACAACAAAAGACAAATATTGTATGTTTATATAAAATATACAGTCATACTCAGAAAGTAGAATGATAGTGTCCAAGCATTTATTTTGTCATGAGTGTAAAATTTTGGCTTGGATGATGGCAGAGTTCTGCAGATAGATAATGGTATAATGAAAATGTTAAAGTATTTATGCCAATGAATTACACAGCTCTAATGATTAAAATATTATACATTATGTTACCTATGTTTGACCACAATTAAAATGACATGTCTGTGAGAATTGTAAGAAGGTTCTCCATGGAAAGTGGTTGGTGTGACCTCAATTTACTCAAGTATCAGGAGAGAAAGTGCACAAAGAGGACTTTATCATTACTACATATGAACATTTATTACGCTGTGATTTCTCTATATTATTTCAGTGTTGAAAACTTTTGAAAAACCTTTATTCAGTGTACAAGAAGGAAAAAAGTCTACCTTCAAGTTTCTTTTTCTACTATCATCTGTGACATATATAAGACTGCTTACTGTCCAGCAATCAGAGAGCCAGATAATGGTTATTACAGGAGTTTCTAAGGCTTGAGCAGCCTGTTATATCCTGCTACATAAAATTTGAATTTAGATAGTGAGGGTTTTATCTGACATTGCTAAAAACCGAACCTTCCTTTATTAATCAAACCATGCTTTAAATTACAATATGTATGTAATTTTGTCATGAAATGTATTGACCCAAATAGTGTTTAAGACTATGAATTAAATTTCACCTATGGGCTCAAACCCATTAACTCAGTTTAAAAGAAGCATGACAATAGGCATTTAGTTACTGATATCCTATAGAAATTGACACTTAATAAAGTAAAGCTTTTCTTAAAATCTGAAGAGCTTTAAGATACAAAAGTACAAATAATTGATGCTTTGAAAATGAATCTAGTCTTAAAACAAAGAAAGCATTAATAGAGTCATGTTCAAAGCTTTTAATGGGACTGTAAGACTGAAACAGAACCCTCAGGTGTCTCATTATAAAATAGTAGGACATTTTCTTAAAAGACTTAGGGAGAACAAAGTGCATGATCTAATGAAAGAGAAATTGTAAACAAAAATCCATGGGGACAATATATATTCTTCACTATCCCTAACTATCTCAGTAATCTACTAAGAAAATTAAAAAAAAAAAAACTGGGCAAGGAGACCAAATTCTAGATGTATATCTAGGTGAAATTCAATAATGAAAACAACAATCTAAATCTTTTCAGAAATTATGGGAAACATTTTTGAGAAATCATCAAGCTAAAAGTCAAAGAATTTACTAAAACCTGAAGATCAATATATTAACATGAAGATAAAAATCAGGCTTAATCTCAAAGAAATATTTATTCCTCCCTTCTGATGCAGTCAGTGTTAGGGAGCAAGTCCTCCCAGGACCAAGGAAGAACACCGGCTATTACCTCGGATCTTGGCAGTCAGCAGTCCACAAAGAAAGGAGCACTGTATATTTTCATGCAACAGCAACAATGCTTATCCTAGAAATGATATTCTGTTCCTTCCACTAAGTAGAAGTAATCAGAAGGTCCTTCTCATACACATAAAATTTTTAATAAGAATTTACCTCTACACTGGGTATATTTGGCAAACAGCCACATTATAGTAATAATCATATTAGATGCAACCATGGAAGACATTACCAATATTTCACACATACTGTTTTGCACATAGGCACTTACTGTATAATTTGATAAAACCTATATATTTTAGCATTTTATTTGTCCACATTAATCAGTGTAGTTGGCATAGAATATGTAAAGTTTTTATGTTCTCATTTATCATCTAAAAATAAAGAAAAGATGATAACTAAATCAAGGTTTATCTGCATTCATAATTTACTGTACTTCCTAGAGCAGGCTTTTTTGTTCAATTTACCCAGGGCACGGAAGTGTTTATGTTAGAAGTTGGTATTTGAACAAAAGACTTGACATTTCTGTGACTCAACAGCCCAATTTCAAGAGCTAATTCAATAAGGAAACATCATTATCTGTATAGGAATCTAACACTGAGCATCTAGTATCCTTAAGCCAAATCTTTCTGGTTTTGCAGTCAGAATTCATGACATATTCAATTACATTAAAGAATATATTCCTCCCAGGGTTTTGGCACTTGTAACAACTTTTCTAATTATGCCAAAGTCCTAGAAAATATATAAGGAGATTCCTTGACCTTTTACAATTGATTGCTTTTTTAATCCCAGTAGATATTACTGCTTATAATTTATACATATGAGATTTTTGCTGATTCTGTAGAATAAAATGAGCTCACCATCACTAAATGGGACCACTGGAACATCTGAGTATCAGGGCTAATATTTTCATCACTAATATTTTATGCTTCACTATGTTCTATTAGATTTTTTATTGTATTTGTATTTGATAACTGTTGAAAAAACTTACATTGCATGAGACATTAAAATAGACCATCCTGAAGCTCTAAAGTAGTTTTAGAAGTTGTTCTGAGTTTCCATACCTGAATGAGCCTACTTGTGTTAATTGTCTCATTTTTCTTGGTATGGTGTTTCAGATTTTGAAGTATTTCTGTGTCTGTCATGTGCGGAGTGGTAGGAATTTTATTTCCTGATCCGAGCTTTTTCACAGGTTGAACAAACACAGATCGCCCCACATATTGGCAGAGAGTAGACATAATACCCACATAAAAAAGAATTATAAGCCCACGTGCTATGTCTCCATTTAACAAACTTTCACTTCTTTCAAAGGCTTTAACGTTGTTTGGCAATGCCACTCATTTTCATTTGAACTCACAGGCGCTGTGAATACAGCCAGAGGTTTCAGTCACACATTTATTCTCCACAGTTTTCCTCCCAGGATATAGATTTTGTTTATCTTGTTGATGAACAGCCCTCAGACACGTCCCAGAAAGTAAGACAAAACAAGGAGAAAGGTGAGATAGATGAGGAGAACGCAACGCAGTGGACAATCTAAAAGAGGAAGCTGAAAACGCTTGTGGATTCTGCTTTGCTTTAAGCTTAATGTCAGCCAATAATCACAGCAAACCAACACTTTCATATATATTTTCAGGTAAGCATGGGATGTTACCGATTCTTTTCATGAGCATATATTTTATTCCCCAGGCATTTTAGCAGCTCTGTAACTGTGTATGTATGTGGATATCCAGACTTAATAAACCTAGTCCAAGTGAATACAGGCAAGATGAATGATTATTTCTAGTACAGGTGTGGGAACAAACATTCTTTAAGCCAGACACTGTCCTAGACTTTTTAAAATACATGAGCTCATTGAATCTACTTAACTTTGGAGTGAAAAATCATTTTGACTTCCACTTTCCAAATGAAGTTACAAGACTGCTGCTCAAGAGATCGAGAGATACACAGAAAGAAAAATGGTAGAGGTGCAGTTTGAGCCTAAGACTCCAGTCTGATGCTTGTAAAACTAGATTGTGTCATCGGCTATGACCACCCACTGGCTGTCTACTTTGCATACATACCCATGAGCTTCTGATGCAGCTGCTTCAAAAGATTCAGCGCTCAGTGTGGCCTTCTCACTGCATAGGGGACTTTTTTCAGAAAAATCCTTAGATTTCAAAGCAAAGAAAGTGACAAGTGTTTGTCTATCTTTACCTTAGATGGAACTAGATGATACAGGCTTTATATGGGCTTAGTTACACTTAGTTAACTTCCCGTCTATGTTTGCAACACCAAGCACCTTCTTGACATCCAGGAACAACTCATGCCTGGAATGAAGGAGGTAAACTTCTTGCAGATACCTGCTAACTCAGACAGCATGTGAAATTTATCACACGGGTTGCAGACCTGCCAGCTGGTCTCATATTCAACCAAAGTGGTAGCACCAAGGCAAAGTCTCCAAATCTTCCCAGCACATTTGGGAACATCTAACAGTAGAGAAGACTTCAGCAAATAAAAGGGAATAGAGTTATATACTGAGAATATGACTGACTTGCTGAAGGTGGGTCAGTGGTGAGATGCGTGCAGATGACTCATTGCTCTGAGAAAACAGTCATTCTGAAGGCTAAGAGCATTGTATAGCAATGATCACAGAACAATTTGATTGTGTGTGGGAGGATTACAATAAAATGCATTTTAAATAACCAAATGTTAGGAAAAGTAAAAACTTGTAATTTTCAGAAAGTTAAAACATTTATGTATAAAGAAAATTATCAATATTTTGATTATGTAGATTTATTAATGAGGATCTTTGAATGAAAAATAAAGAGGGAAAGGCAGTAAGTTGTAGGTCGGAGGCTGTGTGGACAGTTAGCTTTGATCTTTGGAATGTTTTGAAATGAAAAAGAATTGAATGAAAGGCTACCTCAGGCTCTAGAGACCCCACACCAGCAGATTCCTATCCAGTGAAAGGAGGAAAGAAGCAATACTTTGAAATCTACAAACTAGAATTTTGTGCCTTGGTAGAGCTAAACTGCAAAATGACACACGCATTCTGGCTATGTGCTTGTTCTGTGCCACGAGGTCCTAAGGACTTCGGTGTAAGTCCAGGTGCTAGGGATGATTGGGAATTTGTTTTTCTTCTGTACTGGTCAGTGCTGCCAGGCTTGCATTAACAGAGGCTAACCTATGAATGATTCTGGTGGGACAGAACACTGAGGACAGTACTGCCATTGTGATCTTACTGTGTTTATGTGAAACGTAGTACAGACCTAGAAAGAGAAAGTAGCAAAAATTAACCATTCTAATAATTCAAACTGATCTCTAAGATTTGTTGAAGGAATTTATGTTAAGCAAGTGGAAGTCCATTTCAGGCCTACTAAGCAAATGTGTCTCATTTGCGGGGGCAGGCATCACTCCTCTCCCGTATTTTAGATGATTCCTTTTGAAATTAAGCACCTTTTGAAATTAAAATAAAGTCGTGGAAGTCATTTAATCTTTCCTTATATTATATTCATAGCAGAGCCTTTCTTCTTAAAGTAAAAATGCATTTAACTATTTTACAGGGTAGTTTCAGTGGATGTAGAAATTTTGAGTAACTAATTACCTGAGTAATGTAGGTTTTCACACTTTGTGTGTATCAAATATCTACTTTAAATCGGCAAGCATAAAACTTATTATCTGTGCTGGACACCTTTGAAACTGAAAGTTGATGCTATTATTAGTAACATAGCTTTCTATAAAATATATTCATAATCACACTGGAAAAATAGATATGACCTTAATTTTAAGTACCAATGAGGTACTAAAGAGGAAACAGTGATGAAGGATTGTGGGGCTTGACTCAATCACAGACCTGTTAGCCTCCTGGTTTATGAAAAAACATAATTCAAGAAATTTATTTAAACAATAAAGATTTGAATATTCTTGGCTAAAGACTGTTATAGGTTTATAAATTAAATATTTTTATTCTTGTAGTTAAAAGTATTAGTTGAAAGGAGGTACATAGCATGTATATACTAATGACTGTTTTAATTTCTCCTAGGTAATTCTTAAGACACTAAGGAAGGGTACATTAAAAGCAGGTATTCTTAGATAATGGATGTAAAACATTGCCACTATTTTGGAAAAAAAGAATATTTCAAAGAAGAAATGTCAATCCGGATCCTTAAGAAGCATAAATATTGAGCAGTAAAACATAGGGATACTTTTTCAATTCATATTACAAGTCCTCAATTTTCTCTGCAATACTTTGGGCAAATAACAATTTTTTTGGCCTCAGTGTTCTCATATATGCCTTGCATTATATTACCTTCACTATAAGGCCACTGTGAAGATTAAATTAGGTATATATGTTAAAGGTCTAAAATAAGGATGACACGCTAACATAGATAACTATTGCTTTTACTGTGATACTATTATTTTTTATTGTGCTGTTAAAAATAAACCCTTAACCCTAATTCCTAATAATTCATATTTAATTGCATCAACATTCAATTCTACTCCTCTTGCTTACTTTATGTAAAATTATATGTAATTTCCAATGAAAAACTCTTTAACACTTCTTCATATGTATTGATTTTGACATTTTATTCATCAAGATAGCTTCATCATAATATGGTCTTTATTGTAAGATGCACCATAATTTGAAGGGCTGCTCTAATAAACAAGACTATATTGAATGCACAAACTGATTTTTCAACCCATCTCACTTTCAGAAATGTAAAAATGTCAATAAAAATGAGGACTGGTCAGAGAGTTTATGATAAGAGTTTTTTATATAGGCCACCAATTTTCTGATTTGTCATTTGGAATCAGCCACCACATTCAAGATGGTTGTATATCATCAATATTTACCCAAGAAGGAATTTTAGAGCCAGATTTCAAAATAAGAGGATACAACCAATTTTGATTTTAAGGCTACATTGATAAACACAGAAATTACATCATTTATATGACTGAAATATGATTATTGAAAATAAAAGCAAGAAATATAATATCTGGCTAATAAGTAAAATGTATGATCTTCTAGGTAAGACCATTTCTGTCATGAGATTATCTTAAATTAGAAATTTCTAATTATGTATGTGCATGCCAAAATATGACTACTCCAGCAAATGAATAATTTGCATATACAATTATTTTAATCAAAGCTACTTATTTGATTGCTCAATGATCTGTTTTGCATACACAAAATTTGAATTCTGTACATGTGATTCTGCATTTGTACATGTACCCAATTATTTTGTTGGTACAACTTTGAAATCCCCATTTGATGTATTAGGGCAGCAGATCTCTTCCATGTGTAGTATGGTGGCTTTACCTTTTCTTAAGTAGTAAAACAAAATTCCCTGGAAGTCTACAGGAAATGGATCCTGTTAATACTTAGAAGAGAGGGAAATGTTACTATAATTCCAATTTCTACTAAGAAAGCAGAAGTATTTTTTTCACGTACAATTGTGTGGCTTTCTGCTTTTTATTTGGACTTTATTTCAAAATTTACAGAACACTTTGGTTCACAGGGAGAACCCTTGAGTGGCAATCACATTGAGTTCACTCAATTTTCCACATTGTTAGCTCCTAAATGATGGAAGTAGACTGTTGATCTCTACTACTCTTAAGCAATAGAGAAAATTTAGGGCTGGTAAAAAGTACCAGATTTATAGTCCTGAAGACAGATGTTCTCTGCAGAGTTCCTGCAAAAAATATAGGCTGAAAAGCAGTGAGGCAAAACATTTTATTTCATTATGGTCTCTCTGGACGATCTGGAAGCTTCTTGGCCCTCTGTGAGGGCAGTGAGGGACAATAAGCTGCGTAAATTGATGACCATGGTGATAACATGCTGGGTAAGTGGGAGGGATGCTTTCTAGTTAAGTCACTCTGGCAGGTCCACTGGGACACAGCCTGTTTACAATCCAAAGTTATTCACAACCTCATAATAACAGACTAGAGATAGATCAGTAGTAACTGCAGGAGTCTTTTGTCTCTGAATCTTTCAGACCAATAACCTTTCTGCCAGGCCTTGAGTCTCACAAATTGAGATAAAATTTGGTAATAGAAGTAGACATAAAGTCATTGCTGAGCCTACTGCTGTCCATCTGCGTATGGTTGTGTACTTGTAAGAATGTGATTTCACATTAGAGAAAGAATAGAAGAAGTGAAGCGTCTGAATGATCATAACTTTCCCAACATATCCCAGGCACATTTGTAATGAGATTATAGAACAATCCTCTCAAAACCCCTAAATTCTTGCACTTTGAATGTTGGCATCGACCTAACTGCTGCATTTCTCTAACACACTTCATCCTGGGTACTCGGATGACCCTCATCATTGACGGCAGCCTATCGGCTCTGTCTATAGCCTCCTGAACACGGCTTTGTAATCTGCTTCGCTGTGGTGTTTCCTTTTCTTGTAATACTCCCATCTCTTTAATTTGTTTTTATTTTAATTAATTTAATTTTTTGACACCAGGCTTTGCTAAGTCACTGAATTGGCCTCGCTGAGTTCAGTCCTCTTGGCTGCCACTCCTAGAGTGCTGGGATTACAGTCTTGTGCTACCAGGCCAACTGCAGTGCCCATTGTAATCTCTCCAGAGAGTGAGTAACTGTAGGAATGAAAACATTCCTGTCCAGAAGTACCTGGGAAGGAAAGGGTCCAGGATCCTCTGTGGACACTAAAATCTACAGATGCTTAGTTCCCTTGTATCAAGTACCATAAAATTGCTGTATGTTCTACCTACATCTTCCTGTGTACTTCAAATCTTCTCTAGATTACTTATAATGCCTAACAATGGAAACATTACGTGACTAGTTCTATTGTGCTGTAAATAATGAAAAGAAAAACGTCTACATGCTCAGTACACAGCAATTTGTTTTTCCTTCAATATTTTGACACACTTTTAGCAGCTACAGAGAGATGACCATAGGCTATAGTGGCCAGGGAGAGCCGTGCCTGATAGGGTAGATGGAAACCTCCCTGCCACTGGTATTCTCGCCCTTGCACAGTATCCCTGACTGACTCTGGACTGGTCATCATCTAATTTTTAGTTTGGTTTGGTTTTATTTGGCTTGGTTTTGAGACAGAGTCTCCCTATATAGTCCAAGCTGGTCATAAACTCCCTATATAGCCAAGACTGGCCTCAAGCTCACAGAAATTGTTCTGCATCAGCCTCCCAAATGCTGGGATTGTAGGTATATGCTACCATGCCCAATTACCATATTACTTATTTTGACAAGTGGGACTTTGGTGAGCATGATAGAAGAATAGGTACTTTAATGACTTGCCCTTCAGAATACTCCTTGTACCTGACCTGCTTGGTATATGAATGCCCAGCTATTCTGCTAGGGCAAAACATATCAGGGGAAGCTCCCAAAGGAAGACTTGCCATAAAGAAAGAGGGGCCATGGAGGAGAATATAACCTCAATGCACTCCTAGTTAAATGCACCAATGACCCCTTAGAGAACAGAATAGTTATCCATTCATCCTAATCATGGGGGTAACAAGTGTTTAGTACAAGAACCTGAGATTTGGGGTAGTTGATTAAACAGCAACAGTTGGTACAACCTATCCTAATCAAGGCTCCATACTTGTTTAGCTATGTGACCTAGGGGAGTTGTTTAACACATTCACAGCAAGGCTGTACTTCTTGTGTCTTGCTGTCAGGAAGCTCAAAACCCCTGGCGATACATGCATGCCTGTCTCATCAGGTGGCACAAGCTGGCTGGAATGAGTTGTATTTCCTTCAGAGTCTCCAGCTTTACAATATGGGTGATAACTGTAGTACTTCACAGGGCTGGGCAATGGATTCAATGGAGCAATAAAAGCGAAGATTTTAGCACAGTGCCTGAGCCCTAGTAAATCCTACCAAATGACAGCAGTTACCACAGATTCTATCATCTCACAATCACTACCATTTGGACAAATGCCAAGTTTACTAGCACCACTGTCAACACGAACACCACAACTGTCACAGGTTGCCTTCCTCACAGCTACTGTGCTAATTGATTCCCTCAGTCTCTACTATGTAAGAAAAATCAGTCTTTCTTGCTTAAACACACATAAACACAGAGATTCACTCCAGGCAGTGACTATGCAAAGTAATACATTGTATGAATATACATTCCTTCACAATATTTCATTAGATTATTACAGACTAGCTAAGATTACTCTGAAGCAAATGAAATGGTCATATTCGAATCTATGTCTTCTTTCTATAAATGCTGAGGTATTTAAAGAAGTTTTGTGAGTTCTAAAAACAAGAACCAGATACACAATCTGATAAAAGAAGGGGTTTTAGTCTCCTTCATGTTCTATTATTAGTACTTTAAAGAGGACACATTCACAGAGGCTGCACCCGAAGTATTTGTTGAATACATGAATCAATTGACAGCTGATTGATAGTTCAGTAGAGCATGGAATACAGAGCCAGAACCCCCGAGTTTACATCTCGGTCTGTCCTTTTCAGGCTTTATGAACTTGAACAGTTTAAGTGTTAAAACTCTCTGTGTGTGAGTTTCCTACTATGTAAATAAAAGTGAAAATAATAGCACATGTCATCTAGAGATGTTCTAGTGTATACGGAACTCTCAGAATAGTGCCTGGAAACATACAGCCCTTTCTTCTTCTTATTTGATTATTGTCATATCAAGCTCTACTGATCCACAGCATTTTATGTAGAACTAATTTACAGAAGGATGATATACACGCACACTGAAAGAAGGCCAGGAAGGATGGTGGTTTGTGATCTGAAGCAATGGCTTCCAAGTTTCACTCATAACACAATAATCCAGGATGACTATTTAAATTCAGATTCCTGCTCACTCTACTTTCATTTTCTGTCTTCCCATATTTGTAACAATTGCACCAAAGAAATGGTGTTTGCACAGTTAGGTTTGAAATGCACTGCAAACGAATATGAACAGTGCAAGCCCAGGTACCATATAACTTAATTAAATATGTTCATATAGCTATTCTTGCATTGGCCAGTGAATCTAGTGTGTGGATAGTTACCAATGCTACTCAAGGATTAACCATGTGCCATTTTGAAGTTTCCTCTTCTTTCTCTCTTTCCCCACCCACCCTCATCCTTAGGGAGACTTTGATCCTCCAAGAACATGAAGAGAAACTAATGAAGACCAGAGGTCCTTGCTACTCAGAATGTGGCTCCCAGGAAAGCAATGCCAAAATCGCACTGTAGATTGCCAAAAGTGCAGCATCTCAGAAAATAACGGAAGGCACTGAGTCTCAATGGCCCTTCCTAACAGAATCACCAGAGGAGCAAAATTATCAAAATTTGTGTGTCATATTTCATCTTGAGAGATTTTGATATGTCTGGCGTTACCCAGGTGCTCAAGTTCTTTCAACTCTACAGGTGACTCTGGTTTTCAACCTAGTTTAAGAAACTCTCATGTAAGGAAAGTTTCAGCAGAACAGGAGATTGATTTTGGAACTCTATTTGCATAGTCTTCTTCGGGTTGCTATATGGCTCCAGAATTTAGGAAATCCTTCTGAGTTCTGCACCCTAGTGGGGTAAGCCTTTTGTTTCCACTATTTATGGGGACTCACCACCTCACCTACCCCAGCATCTACCCTGTTTTCTCATTAACCGCTTTGAGACGTGAGCCCACTGGCCAATTAAAATACACAGCATTCATAATGTAAATAGGAATATGGTGCAAAGCCAAACACACTTTCCTACATTTTCAGGGCAGACATCAAGTACTTGCAAATATAGTGGTGATACTAATATCTACTTCAGTAAGGACTGCTCCATGGCCCTTGTTTGCTGCTTTTTAAATTTGCCTGGTGTGATATGGTGGTATGACTGCCTGCAAAGATATTGCAATGCTAGGAAATAAACTATTTAAATAAAATATTCTATTTCATTCTAAAATTATTTACACACAATGCTTGACTGTTAGCTGAGCCTTTGTAGTCTACTCTGGATTAGTGAGGCAATGTGTAGAAAAGTAAATACAGGGAACTAGTGAAGACCAAGGCTATTGTTTGTGACATAAATAACACTGAGCAGTTGTGCTTTAGTGCGGTGACTGCTCCTCGCACAGCAAAGAGACTTTAAAAATCAAATCTCAGTGAAACGCTTGAAAATTAATGTCCTGAATGGAGTCACCTGGAAAGCAAGCATAAATTATTTGCATAAATCCTTGCTGTCTATCTGTTAATGTGTTTTCCTTCTTTTATTTTTAAAATAAAAAAAAATAAATAAATCCTTGCTGCCTAGTGTTCACGGGGTGATCTTCGACCAGTGGCTTTGACAGCATTTGGGAGCTGGTCAAAACAGACTTCCGATCCAGACTTTTCTCCTAATCTGCCTTTTAACAGGATGGGCCAGTTGCAGTTTGATGAGTATGGATGCAGCATTTCATCTTCCATGTTTGCTTTTCCTTACACACACTCCACACAGCATCCCATTCAGTCACCCTATTCTATTTTCTCACCCAAAATCTGTGCAAATTTTCTTACAGCTCCGAGATTCTGGTTATCACTCTTCTAACCAGCAACTGCCTGGGCCAATGTGTATTTTAGCCAGTGGTGTATGTGGTCTGATGAAAGTCAGAAGATAGACTGCAGAGTGTAGTTATGTTATGTTTTTCTTTATTGCAGTTGAGTAGGAGAGGAAAATGCATCCCTTTCTTTCTCAATTTGCTCTAAACAGTCAAGGAATTAAAATCAGTAACAATCTGATATAAAGTCTTCCAAGTCTGGTAACATGAAAAGAATCCACAAAAAGCTCATTTTCAAGTACTGTAGAAACACAGATATATAATAGTTTTATTCCTGTAACATAACATAAAAGGGAAGTGAGTTTGGCAGAGGAAGGTGGTGGCTGACCTCATTCAACTTAGTTTTCAATAAGTAACCATAGTAATTCCGAGAAGTTATGTAAATTAAGGCATTTGAAGTCTTTTTCTTAGCTTATAAGATTAATAGACAAACAAAAAATTATTAATGTCCATGAATTTTGGTTGTTTTACTACCATTGTACACACAATATTATTTGTAATTACTGAAAAAGTGTCAAAATACTACTTTTCTCATTGATTGTAAGACTATCAAAGTTCAGATGAGTGAAGCATCTGTGAAAAGAAAAGTATCTGTTGATAAAATCTGGTTGAAACTAAAACTTGATTTTAATTGGAAAAATAAGAAAAAACAAAACATTCTAAAAGACTAATAGAGAGAACCAATTCAGAAAACTTAACCAACTTTAAAGTAGGGAAAATAAATCCTTTTGAATCTGAGAAAGAAAAGCATTCTGTGAAGATTTAAGAAGAGTAGAAAATCTTACCAGAGTTGTCCAGTCAATGGATAGGTACCATCATCTGAAACAACAAAGATGCATTTTGGTATGGCAACTACAGAAACTAAAATATTTTCAATTATCTCCAAACACATTACAGCTAGGAAACATATTTATAAAAAAAAGTCAGCAAGCACGTAAGATACCCTGTCTGATCCCACTTGGTTATTGTAGATGAAAATATTTCATCACCACCATTTTATGATCCAAATAGATAATGGACTGTTCTTCAAAATCTTTTTTATAGACATATGGCATCTGTGTTTTATGCACAAGTTTTTTCTTCTGATGTATGTTTAAATGGTACGCAGAATCACAGATTGAACTGTGTGCACTCTTGGTCCTGCTATGAGCAAAATCTCAACATATTCCAAATTGATTACAGGAGAAAAAGAAAATACTCGGCAACTTTAGTACAAATTTACAGTTACAGAAGAGGTAGAAACCCTGGTATTCTACTGCACTGTAGCATGACTATGGTTAAAAATATTTTATTGAATATTTCAAAATAGCTAGGAGAGAAGATTATTTGAAGAACAAATCTCTGAGGTCATAGGTATGCTAAATACCTTAACTTGATTATAACAGTTGTATACAGATATTGTAAAATTATACTGTATACCATAAATATGTGGTTACTATGCATCAAATAAAAACAAACATAAGGAAAAAACAAGATTAAGAAAGAACTGTGGTGCTTCTTTTAGACCCTAAAGATGGTAGCAGGAGGATAGGGATGGAGGTACTCCGAATTAAGTGATTTATGTCTTAAATATGTGCTGTACTTACAGAATAATTCTCTTAAAAGAAGCTTTCTTAGGACTTTCCAGATGAAAATTTTTTCAGATAACGTTTAGAATTAGCCATCTATACCTTCATATTCAACCTTTTAATTTCTATATCTATATCTATTTTTTATAGAAGAACTTTGAATTTAGAATGCAGGAACATAATACTAAATTGGATAGCCTCCCAATATTGTGATCATATGATTATTTTGGAAATAGTGAAGAATAAACATGGAATGGTGTTTATCTATCTGTTGCTATTATCTATCTATCTGTCTGTCTGTCTATCATCAAGCTGTGTCAACTATACAAATGATAGAAATGAATTACTTTTGTGTGGACTTACAGAAATAATTATATAAATAATTATGAAAACTAAATACAAACATATCTATTCTGAGCATACAAAATTATTTACAGTGAAATTCTTAAGTATTTGAACAGTCTTAGAATACTTACATGCATGTATAATACATGTCATATGTCTCTGTCCCACACACATGAACGTACAGAGCTATGTACACAGTAGTTAGAGGAATTTCCCTCTTTTCTAATTACATCAGACTTCTTCCTTTGGCATTTTCTTTTCCTTATGTTAAGACTTTAGTCCTAGTTCTCAGGTCAGTCACCAGCGAGTCACAGCTTAGACTGAAGAGGCAGAAGGCGAGTGGCAGGAGGGAAATTAGATGAGGTCAAAGGGCATTGGTGATGGACTCTTGCTACATATAACCCCCACACACACATACCTAAACCCAAAGCATGTAACAGATTTTCTTTGTAAAAGAAGAAGGCCAGCATCATTCTATTTGCTAGTATTTTATTGAGTTTCTTTGCATGTATGTTCATTAGGGAAATTGGCATATAGTTCTCTTTCTTGGTTGGGTCCTTCTCTGGTTTTCATATTAGAATGATACTTGCCTCCAGAAATGAGTTAGGGAGAATTGCTTCAATTTCAATTTCATTGAAGAGTTTGAGGAGTGTTGGCATTAAATCTTCACTGAATGTTTTATAAAATTCTGCTGTGAATCCATCAGTGCCTGTGCTTTTCTTTGTTGATAAGTTTTTAATGACATTTTGTATCTCATTAATTGATATTGGGTTGTTCAGGGTTTTTATATCTTCCTGGTTCAACTTTGGTAATTCGTACATTTCTAGGAATTTGTCGATTTCTTCTGGGTTATCTACATTATTGGAGTAAAGATTCTCAAAGTAGGTATTAATGATCTTTTGAATTTTTGTAAGATCTGTAGTGATTTCATCCTTTTCATTCCTTATTGCATGAATTTGAGTTCTTTCCTTTCTTTTTCTGATAAGACTGGCTAGAGGTTTATCAATTTTATTTACTCTTTCAAAACACCAACTCTTTTATTCACTTATTTTTTGTAGAGTTTTCTTCATCTCAATTGCAATAATTTCTGCCTTAAGCTTTATAATCTCCTCCCTTCTTTGGGCTTTGGGCTTGACTTGTTCCTCTTTTTCTAAAAGTTTGAGGTGCAACATTATGCTATTTATTTGTTCTCTTTCTGTTTTCTTTATGTGTGAGTTCATTGCTATAAATTTCCCTCTGAGGACTGCTTTCATTGCATCCCACAGATTCCTATAAGTTGTATTTGTATTTTCATTTGTTTGTAGGTATTTTCCAATCTCTTTAATTTCCTCTGTGACCCATTAGTTATTCAGGAAGTTGTTGTCTAATTTCCAAGCGTTTATAAAGTTTTTGGAGTTCCCTTTGTCCTTAATTTCCAATTTCATTGCACTGTGGTCAGATAATATGCATGGGATAATTTCAATCCTTTTGCATTTAAGTATGTATGCTTTATGTGCTAGAACGTGGTCTATTTTAGAGAAAGTCCCATGTGCAGCTGAGAAAAATGTGTATTCTGGTTTTGTGGGGTGGAACACTCTGTAAACATCTACTATGTCCATTTGTTCACTCATTTGGTTCAGATCTGTTATATCTTTGCTGAGTTTTAGTCCAGTTGACCTGTCTCTTTGTGTCAAAGGGGTATTTAGGTCCCCTATTACAATAGTGTTATTGTTTATTAGGTTTTTTATGTCCATTAAGATTTGCCTTACATAGTTTGGTGCTCCAGTATTTGGTGCATACATGTTTAGGATTGCTATCTCTTCCTGTTGCTGTTTCCCCCAAACTAGTATATAGTGGTCTTCTTTGTCTCTTTTGATTGTTATCAGTTTGAAGTTTGCATTGTCTGCAAACATAACAGCTACCCACGCTTTTTTCTGGGAACCTGTTCCATGGAGGATTGTTTTCCAACCTTTGACTTTCAGTCTATGGATTTCCTTTTGAGTAAAGTGTGTTTCCTGTGTTCAGCATATTGTGGGATTCTGTCTCTTAATCCACTCTGCCAGTCTGTTTCTTTTGACTGGTAAATTGAGGCCACTTACATTGATGGTTATAACTGTTATACATTGGCTTATTCTTGTCATGCTGTTTACTTGATGTTGCTTTCCTACTTTTGCTTTTTAATTTCTTGTTCTGCTTAAGGGTTCTTTTGTATTGTTGTTCTTGGGATTGTGGTCACTTTTTTCTCTGTCTAGAATATCTTTCAGTACTTTTTGTAATATTGGTTTGGCACTCATGAAGTTCTTCAGTTTGTCTTTGTCATGGAAATATTTTATTTCTCCATTGAATTTGAAAGATAGTTTTGCAGGATACATCAGTCTGGGTTGGAAGCTGTTTTGTCTGAGAATCTGTAATATCTTGCTTCAAGCTCTTCTTGATTTCATGGTTTCTGTTGAGAAGTCTGCTGTGATTTTGATGGGCTTTCCTTTGTAGGTGATCTGTTTCTTTTCTCTAGAAGCTTTTAATATTGTGTTCTTTTGCTGCATATCTGGGATCTTGACTATTATATGCCTGGGGGTGATTTTATTTGGGTTGTGGCTCATTGGAGTTCTATATGCTTCATTTACCTGCATATCAGTTTCTTTTACCATTCTTGGGAAATTTTCTGCTATTATTTCTCCAAATATTCTTTTTATGTCATTTGTGTTGCCTCCTGCTCACTGATTCCTATTACTCGCACATTATTTCTCTTTGCTTCCTATTGCAGCTGTTGAATTGATTTCTCCTGGTTCCTTGTTGACTTTAAGAGATCCTTTCATGGTCATTAGCTATCAGGCTATCTTCAAGATCTGAAATTCTATCTTCAGATTCATTCAAGTAGTTTTGCAAGCTTTCAATGGCAGTTTTCATTTCCTGGAAATCTCTCTGAGACTGTTTCATGTGTTCTAATTCATTCCTGAATTGCTCATTTAACATTTCCATTTGTTGCCTTTGATCTTCTAGTCTCTTATCTGTTTCTTCTCTGTATGTGTGAAGCATTTCTTCCATTATTATTTTCATTTCATTTTTTGCCTGAGAAATTATTTCAGATTTAATCTCTTCTATGGATTGATGGAGTTGTTTCTTTACTTCAGATGTGATCATTTCATAAATTTTAGGTATGTGGTTTCCTAGTTCTCCTATGTCATTGTGTCCTGTACTTGTTCTGGGTTGAGTTGTGTTCTGAGACTGCATTTTGCCCCTTTGTTTTGTCATTTTGAATGTCAGATAACTGGTGCTGAGCTACTGACTACCTAGACAGCTCACTAAAGACTCTAGGGACCCTAGTTTACCTGGATGTCAAACTAAACCCAGGGTGGTAGCAGACTGTGGACCACTGAGCCCAGGGACCCCAGGCAATTGCTGGGGTGCTCGGCTCAGACCACAGCTGCTGCATTGGGAGAGTGCTGGGCTTCAGTACCAGAGTGTCCAGTGTGTGGACGGGAAGAGTGTGGGTCTCAGCCTTGAAGCCTGTGGTGTTTAGGCAGCGGCTTCTGTTTTGGGTTCCTCAGGTAGCTGGTCAGAGGGTAGCAGGGCTTTCCTCCCGACCCCGAGGACCTCAGAGCCTGAGGCTGATTCTACTCTGCAGCTCTCAAGCACCAGCACGGACAGGCCCTCCCAGTTGGCTTTCCTTCCTAACTCTAAGTTGCAGAGCTGCTAAGGGTTGTGCTGTTCATGTGGTGTCACATGTCACTGGAGATAGGTCCCAGTCGCAGAGCCGGAAGGCAGCCGGTAAAACACCTGCTGCCCAGGTGTCCACACGAGTCCACCTTTGTGTCTGGATAAAGGTCCCAGTTGCACAGTTGGGGTGTGGGCAGGAAATGCCACGCAGCCCAGGTGTCCGTGCAAGTCTGCCTTTGTCTCTGGATGAAGGTCCCAGTCACACTGCCTTTCTTTCTCTATCATTTTTGGATTCAAGTTTGCCAATTTCAACCAGGGATTTATTGTTCCAGATGGTAAGCATTTCTTAGAGCAAACCCTTGCCTTCTCTTCCTCCAGATCCTTTTCAGAATCTAAAGTCCACATAATACTTTATTAAGAAAAAATGACATCACCTTATTGATTTTCCCTGGATTGTGCACTTTGAGAAAAGTCTATATAACAAATACACAATGCAGTTGCATATTAACATTATTCTATTTACTTGCTTTGATGCTATTTTACAAGTTTTAACTCAACAAGGTAAACATCAATGGCTTCTTGATTAATGCAAGGGGTTACCAGTCAACGTAAAAGTGCTAAGTACTTCAGTGACAGTAGTATGGCTACATAAAAGTACAGGAAATCATTAGAATCCCTTTAATTCTTAACAAAGTATGTGTATATAGATAATACCATTTGAAATAAATTCAAAGGCAATGTTCTGATCCAGCACATGCTTCATAAGAGTAGCCTGGGTAAAATCTTCTTTCAATTTCAGTTAATAAAATTGTTAATTCAAGGTCTGTTAATTCAAGATCAGAAATTATAGTTTGGATTTGTGAGGTGTTAGAGTGTTCTTTGTTAACCTCTAGAAAATATTATAGTGACTCACGTGGCATTGAATTTTTAACATGTTTCCTGCTGGGGAGATAGTTTGACACATTATTTTTCTCATTGCCATTATTATCACCATATAACTTTTTTTTCAATTCTGAAAGCCTTTGGAAATCATATTGATATTTGTCCTTTGGCTTTTCTCTTTTGGAGATAATCTGCAATTTGTGAAAACATTTTAAACACTAGAGTTTTGCATAATTTTTGAATATTCAATCTCTGGCATAAAAATTAGCAAATTTTCCATTAAATTTTTAAATTATTTTCATTCTATATCAAATTGTAGTCTTTAGATAACCTCAGATTGGAGTATAAAGGGATAATATAGAATTCATCTGTGTATTCTTTCGAGGAACAAATATATCGAACAAAAGAAGTAGAAAAAAAGATTTCAAGGAAAATGTTTATTTAGGAACACAAATATTTTTGAAACATTAAAGTAATCCCCCTGAAAATAGTTGTTAAAAAGAAGATAGGGACAAATGTTTATGCCAAGCTTTAATTTGGGGTTAGGGACATCCAAAATCTGTCCATTTCAGTCTTTCATTCCCAAATACTTACAACTTTATACTTGAGTAAATAGCAATTTTTGGTTTTGTACAATGAAATTAATGAATTGAATCAATAGAGATAAGAAATGGGAGAGAACTATGTAATTAAATTACTAGTCTAATATCAAGTTAATAATATCCTTTAGTTATTGTGCACTGATCAGGTCTGCAATCTTCCAAATGAGTATAGAGCTAAAGCTAAATAAAAATAGGCAAATGGGAATGATTTTAGGGCTGTAAGAGCATCAAAACCCTCTCACAGTATTCAACATTCTCTCAGGGATAACACCAAGACCTTCTTTTGGTGGCCTGTATTTATTTAGTTGTCAGAACAAAGGAGGGGAATACTCAATATGTCTGGAACCACTTAAAGACTTCTCTAAATAAGGTATGAAATCAATTCACTGAAGAGTGAGATGCCTGAGACTCCAGTCTTTATCTATTTGGGATCGATTGCAGGGGTCCTTGGTTGTGATCTTGTCTTATCCTCTGTGGCTTCATGCTGCACCTGCCATTACAGGTGTCAGTAGGGGTCAGTGACTCACAGAGCAACACTTAACAATGAATGAGTCCATCATCCCTTTCCAGACAAGGAGCCTAGGCCTTGGACAGACTGACAAATAAACAGGGAAACCCAAGTAGTTAATTTAAATCCTGCTCAGAGCTGCTTCATAGTGGTCTCCATCAGACTAAGTAAAGAATTCTCCATCATTTGTACCTTTTTTATGAAGATCAGATCTTCTCTTATAACATTAACTTGCTTTTCTTATGGATATCAGTCTTTTTCTCTCTTCACAATTCCAAAGTGTTAGGATAAGGATATGAATTTTATATATTCTTAAATTTTAATTGCACTCAGAAGTAAAGAGATTACACCAAGTCTCTGAAACTATGAAGCAAGAATCAAAAGTTAGGTAATTGAGTTTCATTTTTTGAGGATGGTCTTGGGATTTGACTTCACGCATATAGGCAAGCACTCCACACTTGGAATACATCCTCAGGCCTTTGATGTACAAGTTTGTAGCGATTGTTTTGAGGAGCAGTGATCTTCAAAACACAGTTGATGTAATTTTTTTCTTTTGTAGTGCTCACTCCCTATGAGTTTTATCGTGCAAATTTTGGGCTGAATTTAATGAACAATGTATAAGGTAGAAGTTAAAAACAAACGCTAGAATTAGATTTTAATTTTTACTGACATTATAAGCATAGAATGGCAAACTATCTGTAGGAAGAGCTACCTTGAGTTGGGTCTGAAGTGGTGAAGTTAAAAATATAGAATAGTTAAATTTATGTATAGAAACCACAAGAATGACTTAGGGAAATAGAAAAAGAAAAATTATGGAGAATTTATATGCTCATAATACTGGGTGAACCATTCCTGATGCTTCTCAAGATTTAGTTGTTTTTTTTTTGTTGTTTGTTTGTCTTAAATTCTGATTGCAAAGGAAACGATTATGAGTAAAAATTAGGTATTTCTCTCTTAAAAGTTTGGATGGGCTGGGAACTGCATTTTACTGAACTAACAAAGTCTAGGTAAAACTAGAGACCATACTCAATTGAAACAAATCAGACTCACATATATAAATATGGTATTTTCTGCCTAGTATAAGAAACTGAAAGAGTAAATAAGATCCAAAATTTATAATAGCTATGATGAAAGGAAAAGAAACTGCTCAAAGGGAAAGGCCAACTGGGATGGAGGAAAGAAGAAAAGGGGTGGAAAACAAATAAATATGTATACACAAGATAGCTAAGATAATTGTAGTGCTAATTTCCACTAGTCAATTGAAAGCATCAGTTAGTGCTTATATTGTTTGTTGAAACTCGCCTATATCTGGTAATCAGAGCAACACTTTGCAGATAACCATATGAAATATAATAACCATTGCTTAATTTCCTATCATCTTGGTTTGAAATCTGTACTGTTTTTATTTGTTTCTTATTCTCTTTAAAATAAAAAAAGAAATAAAACACCATTTATGAAGAACCATGGAAGAGAATCACAAGTACGAGAAACAATTTTTTCAAATTCATATAACTCATTACTGTTTTCAGTATGTGTGCTGTGTTTACAAATGTGCTGTTATCGAGAGTCATACCTGCATTACTTGTTTGTTCAGAGGCTGAGAACATCGGAATAAAAACGGAAACTTAACACCACTCTCAACACGAAGATTCATTACAGTTAAGGAAACAAAAGAACAATTTTCATCAGCTTTAACTTATCTTAGTAAATGTGATAAAATGTTTTAAAAACCCAGTATGATATTAAGAGGCACTTTATTAAGGAAATAGAGAACGTAAGAGAACTTAGTTTGAAAATCATCCCTAAATATACTAGGATTTTGTGGGGGTTTTAGTTTTAATTTTTTATGAGTACACATTTGCAGTAAATAATGGTTACATTCTTGTGAGAAGGGGGTTCATGCACAGACACCCCTTCCTTTGTGTTTCTATCCCTTCCCCCTTTCTTCCTCCCCCTTTGCTCCTCCTCCCTCTTGCAAAAGGTCTGTCTCCCGATTTCCTATTATATATTTGGATAAATAAAGTGTGGTATCTCCACTACTTTTTAAATTTTAGGTAATTTTCCTCTTCCTTCAAAAGGGATGATTGCAAAGAATAAAGAAAACAGTGAAGAGAAAATATCACTCGCTCTGCACACTCTAAATGAGTTCTCAGTAATCTTACATTTTACTTCTCTTTTCAATATTTTCAAATATTTTCTGTCAAGTACCAGAAATTTTCCAATATTTATATTTTGTCTAACTTGCTACAAAGTTTTTTTTGATACCAGTCAATATATTATAAAATACACAAAGGCCTTTTAAATAAATACTTTTCAAGTAAAAAGAGATTCTAATTTAACAAAAACTCAATTATTAAAATTTCTCTGAATTTTTTTGTACTTCCCTCCAGATTATTCCTATTTAACAAATACAAAGGAGAATTACTCTCAATTTTGATTTCTGGTTTTAATACAAAGATATATATGAATTGAGATTATGCATCTGTCACTACTACCACAAATATACTACCTTCATTAATATCAATAGCACTTTTAAATTATTGTTATCATTTAATTTATTCCATTAACCTTTAGGTAATTTTCTAATGCATTTACGTGTTTTACTAATATTTGAAATTCTTAATCATTTCCAAATTTGAAGTTTTTGCTTGGCATATTCTCACAAATACAATAATGTCCTGATATTAAAATTCCCTACCACTTCAAATATACAACAATATTAGTTATGTATAACTTTTTAAAAAGCCAGAAATACCATACTAAATTAATGCAGGATCAGTAACACTGGGTAGTAAGTAGGAGCAAATTTTTAAAAGATCTTAGTGGGGATCACCATGACTCAGAACACATATTACTTCTGCAAGAAGAAAAAAACAATTCACAATAGTTGAGTTCATGATATAAAATTTTCAAGCTACAGGGGTAAAGGATGAAGTGATGAGGCAGAATCAGCAGCTACAAGAAGAAGAGTTTATGTCCCTCATAATGATAGAAAAGTCCAGAGGTGATTTCTTTCAAATCCTAATAGAGTACCAGGGAAACAGATTTTCAAATGTACTGGATGACTAAATCACAAAACTTTCACTGCATAGGTAAACTCATATTTCCAATAAAATATTTCCTAAGGTTTCAAATTTCTTTCACTATATCTGATATAGTTAAAATAAGGAGGAAAAAACTTCCTTCTAATACTGGTCTAAACATTTTATCGAAAAATTTATGAATGAATGGAATGCCACATGCTGGTCTAATTCACTACCATCTTTTGCTACCTGTAAGAAAAAAAATATAAACCTCATTTTAAAAACATCTGTAGTAAAGTACATTTTTAAGCTTATATAGCACAACGAAAATTTTGGCTAGTTTTGAGGAGGGTACTTATGCAAATTCAATAATTGCTAGATTTCTTTAAAGACAGAATCAGTTGTTTAGATAAATGTAGTGGGCTCCTTGACCAGAGTTACTGGCATAAATCAACACATAGCAATATGCAGTCAGTCCATATTGTATTGCAGTAAAAGGTGGTTGAAATTCAGGACACAGCTTTCCTATAAATCACAGACAGAAATTATATTAAAAGAAAGTTAGTTCTGTGATTGGAACTAAAAAAAATCAATGGAACTTTCCACCAAAGATAAAATGATGAAATGCTTTTAGACATATATCAAAAGAAAGATGATTTGTATCATTGCCAGTCATGTTTCCTATTTTTGTTTCCCACATCTAGTTTAAGTTAGAGGTTGTTCACATCCCTTGGTCCCCACAGACAACCTTTTAAATACACAAATGTGTACACTGGGAAGAAACCCAACCCAAGCAATCTTCACATAGATAAAGAAAGAGGAAAATCCAGACAGCCAGAAAGTAAGAAATACCTCCATTTAGTAAGATGGCAAGGAAGGCATGTGTTGGTGTGGGAAGAGAGACTTTCAGAAGGGGAGTTATCATCATTATTTGGGGAAAGCACCATAAAATTGTGATTCTGGCTCACTGAAGTTGTATTCTGGTTTTATATGTATGTGCATGTTCAGTACAAGCTTGAGATTCACATTTGCTATTGCATATTAAAGGTATGATTAATACACATCGTGGACTCTCGATGTGCTTGCTCGCAAACACACCCGCATGAGCCCACACCCAAGAAGCAGTCAGCAGAGTTTCGCAGTCACAGTCATTACAAGCAGAAGCTGCTGTGTCTGATAAATTGAGTGATGTTCAGTGACCTAAATTGGGGCTTAGGATAAGTGGGAGCGTGCATGCATTCATCACAGGAAAATAGGCCAAATATATGTTTATTCTTTTTCTGCCACAGCTGCAAAACCTCTGTGCGTGCGTGTGTGTGTGTGTGTGCGCGCGCACATGTGCGCACTTGTGACTATAAAAATAAATGTACCATTAACCTGAAAACCAAATGAACCATAAAGTGAGTTTCCATCAAAATAGACATGAAATGGATTAAATATTAAACTCTAGACTGGGACATACTTTGTGTCCCTTTTCAATTTCCCGCATTAGGATACACAATAAGCTCCCCAGGATGCCCGGCCTTGCCTGTCCTTTTCATGGTAACTAAAACAATGGTGAGAACGAAGGCATTCTTCTCAGGGAATTATGCTTTCTAACATTACCACCTAAAATATTAAATAAATCCTCAGCTAGAGAGCTATGTTACTTGCTTAAGAATCCTATGACTATGTGCAAACATGATGCCTGTGAATATCATTATCAAAATCCAGAACTGTAAAACAGCCAAATTGTTGTTTTTCTTTAAGCTAGAGTAGGATGCAATTCAATGCCACTCACTGCATGGACACCATTCAAAACATTCAACTTTAAGTGGACATGGCATTTTGGTAACATTTCCAAACATGTGAGCTATATTGTCACATGCCGCAACATTGAAAAGGGACTTCTGTCCTCTGACATCGGAGGAGAGGCTGCTTTTAGGTAGCTCCTGTTACCCTTGGAGGCGAGCACAGGGAGTGCCTGAGAGCTGGACATGCTGTGCCCTGAGCACGGAATTCATGGCAACACAAAGAATTCCAACACTTCATGGAAAGAGACCCTACCAAATTAAACACTAGTTTTTGGAAGGCCACCTGTGCACACTGCAAGAACATGTTTAGCCTCCTTACTACAGCAACTCCACCCTCCACTCAAACTCATCCTCCACCCTCTTCACCCCTTAGACAAAATTTTCCCGTTTTTAAAAGTTCACATAGACTTCTTTGATTCTATTTGCTATCCACCAAAAGAACAGATATCCTTTGGCGAGTCAGTTTAGTTTCAGACAAGACAAACTCATAAATCAGTGGTTTCTGCTTTAAGAATACAGTATGCTAGCACTTTCTGGAAACACTTTTGGACCTTTCCAAAGGATTTCTGAGCATAGTGTCTTAAAATGCATGTAGGAACACCACTGTGTATTCCACAAGCGGTGAGACCATTTGAAGGACAGTTTTGGCAGTGAGAAATGCAGCCCATCTCGTTATACCAAATGCATCAACTCTTCCATCTGAATGCAGCTATTAACTCTATATAGCCATTTGTGATGAGGAAGATAATTTTGATCAAAAAAGTTATGAAATACTTTGAAGCATTTCATTTTAAAGTGTGTTTCCTTATTTAATAGGTTACTAATTAAAAAGAAATGATTTTCAGAAATAAAATTAGATCGCATGCTATAATGGACCATGTTGTGAGAATTTTAGTTATTAAACACTTATTTACCACTATCCTATCGCTTCTCGGCCTTTTGGCTAAGATCAAGTGTACCACTATCCAAAAAAACTAAGAAAATTAGAAATTAACCTAAGTATCAGCTCTTGGCTACAAAGGTTCTATCCTTATTTATCAACTGAATGTTAAAATCTTGGTTACCTCTTTTTAGCATTATCACTTTGGTCTACGTAGCAAATTTCTTTAAACTCTGATTTCCTTTTTGTAAAGTGAAAGTGAAATATGCCTTTGAAGAATATTATAAGAAATGAATTTGATTACATTTTGAAAATACTAAGTGCACTGTCTGGTACATGGAAGTATTTTAATAAGTGACAGGTTTTATTATATTTCAGATTTGCCCTTTACAAGAAATACTGTAATCACTACTATTCATGTAACTTTGGACTTCAGGAAACAAATCCACATTTATGAAGAAGAAAGAAAGAATTTCTAGGAAAAGAGGAGAATTTTACTTTTACCTTCTCATTTAGAAATGTACACTGTGTAACTCAACTGAGAATTCACCTCTTATTATTTAAAACAATGTTTGATTGGATTCAAACTATCTTCCAACATCCACTCAAAGGACAGTCCAAACTCTTCAATTATCTTTTTTCACATACCTCTCAAAAGGTATATTGAGTGCCTGAAAGGCCATAATTCTTTTTTCTGAGAGTTTTGAATTCCATCTGATGAAGCTATTATACTTTGTGGAGTAGCACTGTGTCACAGAAACAATAGTTTAAATTAACCTCTCACTGCCTTCCATCAGGTTCTTTCCCTTCCTTCATGAGAGTTAATTTAATGCTTTTGGAAGAAGCAAGATTGGCAGGGATGGAGAATTAAGGTCTTTACGTCACAAAGGAGGTACTGACTAGGATAAACGGTAATATTCTTAAAAGTGTTGGCTACAGAATTTCAGATACATTTGAGGAAGGCCTGCCTTAAGGGAGTGGTGGTAATTGAGTCATTCTAGAATATTCAGTCCATGGAATCATCTTAGGGATGATAATCAGAGCTATTCAACGTGATGTGCATTTTTAATTAAAAAAACTGTGTCATTAATTCTTGTATACGTTCTGTGACACAGACTAGAGCAGCAATGATATATGGAGGAAAGAATTTTGTCAGAACAATTACTGTCAGAAGTTTCAAAATATGCAGCTTATTCATTCAATGGATATTTCTTAGGGAGTTATAATCTATCAAGTTTTTATTCTTTCTCTGGGGCACTGGGAGTAAGACAGGAAGTAGCCCTCCACTCATGGAGCTGATGAGAAAGAGTTATGAAACAGGGCTCTCCCTTTCAATGGGTCTTGAATTTGGTTTAATTTTCTGCTGTTGCCTTCCTAAAATTCTTAGTAATTTTTTTAGCATGAGGACTACATGTTAATTCTGCACTGGATCTGCAAATTATGTAGCCAGTCTTCTTTAGAAAGCAGTCCCGCCTTCAAGGAACCAAAACATAGCAACACAGAGAAAAGAAGGATTCATAAGTCACAAAGCTAATTCTGAGAGCACAAAAAAAGATCTTTCTTAGGATATAATTTAAAAGCCAAGAGTTATGGAATTTCTTAAATGAATGGATTTCACTCTGGTCTTGGACAAGCAATTGTACTAATTTAATCAAATGCAATGCTTATTAATACTGGTTCTGTACAAGAATCCAGTTGACTCTTTAAGGATTTGTAGCACAGAATTCTTGTCTAGTAATTTGAAGTGGAAAAAAATTCAGGTAGTTCTCAGTGTGCTCTTCAGACAGACACTCACAAATATGAGCATGCCAGAAGATGAGGAAACAATGAAACATTCTTAAAATAACTGGGACAGTAAGAGAAGCATTTGAAGGAAAAGTAAGATTCCAATGCCAGGGCTAGTAGATGGTGAAGGGCGAGAGGGTAGTTGACTGGGGGGAAGAGGGAGGTAGAGGGCTTCCTTTCCAGGGAAGAGGCAGCATAATTGAAGGCTCGGAAGAGAATGGTGAGGGAAAATGCCCAGAATACACAAGACTCTGCACAGTCTGACATCCTGCGTTTCTCATCTTCACCCAACAAACTTCCAAGTCCATTCTGAATCTCTCTTGATGGCTTGGCTTTGACTTCACTTCCAGCCACCTGTGTCTCCATTCTGAGAGCCTCCGTTCCCCTTTCTGTCTCTCACTCTGTCTTCTGTGGATTAGTCCTCTCTGAAATCAGACGGCTTGTTTTAAAATGAAACTCTGATATCATCGTGGTTGGCCTTGACATGAGTTTCCAGTGCAGCACTGAGAAAAGGTGTCTCCATTCTGTAATCAGAACCAGCGCTGAATCCCAGCGCCCCTACTTCATTGTGATGCTACTTTATGAGCTTCTTAGCCTCTCTGATCCTCAGTTTCCTCACAGGGGAGTTCTGTTGATTAAATCAAACATGTGCACAGGTGTTAACATGGAGAGCACTGAGTAAATATTACTATAGTCAGTATAGGGTTGAATTTCCTTATATAACTGTTTTGAATAGCTGCTTCTTAGTTTTTTTCTCTAATGCCTTTCTGTGGTTGTGTTTGTTTGTGGGGTTTTTTTGTGTGATTTTGTTTGTCTTGTTTTTTTTTTCGTACTTCCGCAATACTCAACCGCATGCTATGTTCGGCCTTTCCACTTTCGTATGCATGTGTCTCTCAGAGGAATATTTCTCTCCCAGGACTCATGTCTTCTGTTCCTTGTTATCTTTTCCATCTGACAGGTGCAAAAATTCAGACAACGATAGGACCAATGGTTTTTTAAAATTACATAGTGCTTAGCAGGACAAATTCTTCAAGCCACTTGCTTTGGCTGAAAGTTCATGCTCACTCCTTGCACCTTTTGCCACACAAATTTTAGATGTTCTTTTGGGAAAGAATCATTTCTTTCAATACAGTTACAGTGTTCTCAAAATATCCACTTTGTCTGTTGTCCTTGCATTCTCCTGACCTTCTCCTATTAAGAATTAATTTGAGTTTTCAGTAAAGGCTTATATGCGACAAGTAAAATCAATGAACACAAAATGCAATAAAAAATGAACAAAAACTTAGATACGCATTCTCTCTTTCCAGGAGTAATTTTCAATATATTGGGTATCTGGACTATTGTACCACTGCCAGAGGAAACTTGAGTACCCATGTTTAAATTCCACTGGGTTCATCTATAAAATTGGCGCTATAGAAGCAGACATTTTGTTATTTTAAATGCATTTAGGAAAAGCTGTCACAGATAAAAATTTAAATAGAATATTAATCTTCTTGGTAAAATTAGAGTTTGAATCTTCAAGTCTGGGCTGAAGTAAATTCAGATTGATATAGATTCACTCCACAGACATCAATGATTTTCCATTATGTTAAAATCAATCCCAATTTTACATGCAAACAGCAGATTCAAGTTAAAACCTCAGAGGCTTGTTTTCTACCATAAACATACTTATTTTGAATCTCTGCAAATCTAAAAACATTGGGAACAGCTGTATGTTTACATAATTTAACTTTGATGTTTCTGATCTCAGAAAAATCCAGTTCATGTGTTTGAGTGAGCTAGCATAGTGTTTGTATGTAGAGATTCAAGAAGGAAAGTTAAAAAATATTAAAAGAATTCCGAACAACAGTTGGGTTAAAAACATATAGTCACCACAAAAAATGATTAAAAACATATGGAATGTTTTGGAATTGGCAACTATTTATAGTGTTTTGTAATATGCAACACGAATTTAAAAGAAAAACATTGACTTAAGAGTTAGGTGAACCTCTTCAAGTTTCCTCATCTGTAAAATAAGATCAGCAAGGTCAGCCTTGTCTACTTTTCAAAATCTATAGCAGGATTAAACCAAGCTGTCAGTGTCTTTCTCAGCGAAAGAACTCCCCACATAGGCATGGTGAGCAAATACATTGTGAGATCATTTCATACTGGAGAAGGAAGACAAGCCCTTCAAGTGTCTCTGTTAATTTGTTAAAAAGTCTGTTTATGTCCTCTGTCAGAACCAAGCAATTTCCAGTATCCCTGGGTGCCTGGCACAGTGCTGATCACAAAGCATATGCTCAGTACTAAGGTTCTGAATGGATTCCTTCACCTCCTGGGCAGTCTACCTGCATTTCCTTACATATCCAAGCAGATGGAAATTTACAGTAGGTGATTTGTTCTATCTCATATAAATCTGATCCAGAAATAGACCTGTGGAAATGAGGAAATTAATGTCAGAGCAAAGAGGTATAACTCACTGATTCTGCAATTATTTATATTTTTCTTGCACTTTGAATTATTTTCTTCACAGAAGAGCACTTATCTAAAGATCGGTGTTCAGTGGTGACATCCATAAATGTCACAATTTGTTTATCTGTAAGTGGGGATGATGCTAAGCATGGTGGTGCATGCCCGGAATCCCAGCACTTGGAGGCTGAGGCAGGAGGATCGTTGCAAGTTCAGGACCAGTCTGGGCTACAAAGTGAGCTCTGGGCCAGCCTGAACTGTGTAGCAAGACCCTGTTTTAAAAAGACAAAAATATAAAAAAAATTTAAAAATAAAATGAGGATGTTCTTACCAACCCTGGCAAGATGTTATGAAGTTTACGTGACACAGTGAACATACAGGTGGCAATCAGTGTTATTAATGGCAATATCATAAGTTACTTGAACAAGTCAGTTATCATTTGTAGCTCATAGAAAGATGGGTTAGAGATGGTCTTTGCTCCTCCAGACCCTAAGTGAGATCAGGTCTGTCATTTATTCAGTAGTCATGAGGATATGTGGGAGTCACACTGGTGAGGAAGCAGAGGTTAAAATATGATGAGTTCAGTGTGGAACTTCAAAATGAGGTAAAAGAGAACAGACACTTGACGTGGGCCCAAATGTTGGGCTTTTAGTTGATGAGCAAGATTGTTTTAATAATTAGAGAGAGTGAGCAGGAGAAGGGAAAGACTTCCCAGATAAGGAAATGAGGAGCAGCAGGCTTGACTTTTCAAAATATCTCATGCAAAATTCCAACGAGAACAAATGTGTGAATATACTGAGGATTCTGTTGGGCAGTTATGTAAGCCCAGCTTTATAAATTCTAAAGATAATCTCTCTCTCACTCTTTCTCTCTCTTCCTACATGTGTGTGTGTGTGTGTGTGTGTGCATGTGTGTGTGTGTGTGTGTGTGTGATATGAATGTAGTCATTATTATTGTTTTACTTTGCATTCCTCTAAAGGCCAGAGATGTTCAATACATTTTTTGTATATTTGTTGCGTATTTGTATTGCTTCCTTTGTGAAAGGTCTGTTTATTTCTCTTGCCCATTTCTTGACTGGGTCTTTCATTTAAAGTGATTTAATTATTTTTAGTTATTTGTGTATTCTAGTTATTATTATTCTGTCAGAGGGGTAGCAGGCAAAATTCTTTCCCATTCTTTATGTTGTTTCTTCACTCTACATATTGATCCTTCTGCCGTACAGAAGTTTTCAGTCTAATGCAAACCCCTTGTTGATTATTGCTGCTATTTCTTGTCTAGTTAAGCTTCCGATTAGAAAATGCCTTTCTATCCCTAGGTCTTCAAATGGTTTACCTATTTAATCTTCCAGTAGGTTTAATGTTTCTTTTGTATTGTTTAGCTCTTTGATCCATTGTAATTTTAATTTAGTATATGGTGAGAGCTCAGGGTCCAGTTTTAATCTTCTGCAAGCAGATAACCAGCTTTTCCAGCACCACTTCTTGAATGGACTGTCTTTCCTCCAAAGTATGCCTTTGGCCTCTTTGTTGTAGATCAAATAGTTTAATGTGTCTGGAGATATTTCTACATCCTGAATTCTGTTCAGCTGATCCATGTATCTGTTTTTGTTCCACTATGATGCTCTTTTTTAAACATCACTGTTGCTTTGTAGTATAGCTTGAAGGCAGGTATTGCTTTGCCTCCTGCTTTGTGCTTATTACCCAAATTTGCTTTTGTTATTCTGGGCCTCTTCTGGCTCCATATGAATTTTATCAAGTGATAACAAACACCAGCGAGGCTGTGGTGTAAAGGACCCTCCTTCAATGTGGGTGGGAATCCGAAGAGTACATGCACTGTGGAAATCAGGATGAAGATTCTCAGAGAACTGAAATAAGAAATTCCAGATGATGCAGCTATCTGCCTGCAAGGCCTCTTCCCTAAAGAGTTTAGGTCATTATACTATAGTGATGTACACACACTAATGTGTAATGCAGCATAATTCATAATAACTAAATCACAGAAGCAGCCTGTGAACCAATAAACAAACAACTGTATGAAGAAAAAATGGTATCTAGATACAATGGAATACTACTTGGCTATACAAAATGACATAATTGGGGCACTTGTACAAAAATGTATGCATCTGGAAAATAAAATATCCAGTGAAATAAAAAGAACACACGAAACTAAATATCATATTGTACCTCTCATTTGAGTGAGGCAAGTACAACAAAAAAAATGATAAAGTATGGATAGAAGGGGATAAGGGGACAAATCTCTCGCAATAGGGAAGTGCTTTGAGGGAACAGGAAGAGGGGTGAGGAGGAGGGCAAGGGGAAGTAAGAGTAAGGATGTGCTATTTATAGGAAGCTAATAACCCCAATGAACGTAGAGATTCTGTACCACAACATGAGCTAAGACAAGCAGTATCAGCATCAATGGGAAATAGGAGACTGGAGGAGGGTGGGAAGGGGAGGAAAGGGGAATTAAAAATAATACAAGAATGTGCTGCAACGTGTACATGTAACCATCCCCCAGGGGACTGCATACTATGTAACATGTACAAATAAAATGATAATCCTGAAAAGACAACTGAAAAACAAATGTTTCAAGCAAGTTAAACTAATTTCTAAACATGGTTGTAAAATCATATATTAACTGTTTTGAACTTATATATAAAATACAAAAAGCAACAAAATTTCTCAATTCAGTTATTCAAAAAGTATAAACAACTTAATTGCATTTGACAATGTATTAGAAAATCATAAGTATTAATGGTCCAAAATAACAGATAAGTATATCTGATACATAAAATAGTGTCTGGTGGCACTAGGTATATGCAATGAACCAAAAATATTTAGCAAACAAATATAGGACATATTTTTGTTCATTGTTGAAAATGGAAAATTCAAAGAATTAGTTTTGTTATCAGCTAGCTTATACACTGCCCCTGATTGTTATCAGGATAGTTTCCACCAGTTTTGTTTATGGGTCTGAGACAGCAATATTTCTAGACTATTCCTATTTTAAAATACCTCATCTGTAACTGAAGCACTTACTTCAGAAGTCTTACAGATATCAATAAATTGGGCCTAATAATTTTATCAGGAAATTATCATAATTATGCAAATATGTTCATACACTGATGTTCAGTGAAAGAGTCATTATATTGCTGAAATTTGGAAGTTACCAAATATTCATAGGCAGGACACTGAGCAAATAAAGCATTTACCTATGTAGGCACAGAGGGAAACAAAACACAGCCAGTAACATAATGGTACAATTTATTGTTCAATAGTTATGATATGAAAAGACACCCATGATCCATTATATTTAAAGATGAGTATAGCAAATAATAGTGGTTTCAATTACATATTTAGATATTGGTACATGTCAAATGTTCTTCCATATATATACATATTTTGGTGAAATATTCAACCCATCTTTGACAATAATCTTTCCTCTTGGTGGTATAATTTTCATACTTTATTAAAGATTCTTTATAATGCTACTTTTTGGTTATATCTATCTTTATCAATATTGTAAACATGAACTTTTTTTCAAACAATTCACTTCCATGTATTAGAAAACTGTAATGTTTAATAGACATTAACATATTTGTAAATACTCAGTTTAGGGTTTCAGCACAGTTGATATTGCTGGCTAGAGCACCTCATGCATAACATTCACTATCAGACACAGTGACCCTGCCTATAAATAGTGCTTTTAACAGATAAACATTATGTCTACATTAAAATATGCTTCTATTCTCATAAACATCTCTACCTAGTGAATAATAGTACTTTCCTTTAAAAAAATTTACTCAGTGTTTGGTAAAATATTAATATGCAGAATGTTAAAATCACAATAATTTAACATTAAATGTATAATTATGAATTATCATTCTCCCTTCCTCTTAGGTGTAAAGCAGAGGAAAGTCTCTAAGACTGGGTAAAGCATAACCAATTCTGAACATAAGTTGTTAAAGCTTGAATCGCTTGCAATGTTGTGTGCCTCGCCCATGGCATTACCAATTTCAAATACCACAAAAATGTTTTCCCTTTTTTTGTTTTGGCAAAAGGTAATCTGTGCTGAAAAACACATGCCACGTCTCTAGCTCAGCACCATACCACTTGAGATTTAATGTTATTTTTCATACAAATTTTGACAGATGATTTTATAGTGAACATAGACTGGATGGGGTGAAAATGATACTATCAAAAAGACAGTTGTTTAGAAATATAAATAGTTGTGCTCTTATTAAGAGTTTCGTTTCATAACGTAGCTAATAGGATTTGACTCTGATCACCCAATGGTTCTGGCACATTCTCGGCACTGAAGGAATTTCAGAACATGGAATGTGGCTCAAGAACATATGCTGATGGGAGTAATAGTGTGAACCACACCTATGCAAAGGACAAAAACATCAATGAGACTGTAGAGAATATCAATATTTAAGAAAAGAAAAATGGTAGAGAATGTGAAAGAATGAAGAAGGCTGTGACATTTTAAGACGGGCATTTCGTTCACACATTGGAGAATAAGGTCTGCAATTACTTCCTGAGGATATATTATGTAACTGGAACTGTTATGAGGCCTTTGTGTTATTTTTCCCTCTTCTTAAAAGTCTTTGAGATAAATACAATTATTATTTTTTCAGTAGTTGAAGCACACAGTGGCTAAGTGGCTTGCCCAAGAGCATATGGCTCTGTTTCCGGTTGTGTATGACTAGAATTTCTTGGTTCTTGGCCATTATATTATTGTGAAGAAAGAGGTATGAGGTACAATCAAGATGTGAGTTGAATCACTTCTGTTTTATCTCATGATGGAATAACAGATGACGTTTCCTGCTTTGAAGTGTAGCAAATCTGTAAGAAACACACACACACACATATGAAAGTACTTTTTTACAACCCTAAAAAACCTGTGAGATTACTAGGATTTTATTGCCAAGATCTTGAAGAGAAGGGAAGCTCACTGGTGGAAGGACGTGCATGCTGTGCCACTTCTCCACTTGGGGAAATGTGGGATTTTGTCAAGTGGCTACCAGCTAGAGAACAGGCAGAAGTTTCAAGTAAAACCACCTGGCAGCAAATAGATACGGAGCAAAAAATATTAGTGTCTGTTGAGGGACAGAGACCCCAAATAGGAGAACAGAAAAGTTAGTTTAGCATTTTCAGCTAGGTTTTGTCTAGACCCTTTTGCCCTTGGCAAACTTTACAGACAAGAATCTGCGAAGCCAAATAAGTCAGCAGCTGAAAAGCTGAGTGGAGTTGTTGGTAGCTTTACATTACAAGGAAATATACATTATATTTGAAAACCAAGTAGGAAGGAGAGGACCTGTCACAATACCAGGCTCTTAGTAAGGAATTCTCTTGGGGAATGTCCTAGAGTAAGCTGAGATTTACAGGCTGATTCTTCTGTCTACTAATCTGTGAAATTCTTGTTTGGACAGAGGAGTTCTGTTCCAATCCACGTGCTTGGTGGCAGAGAGAGGTCATCTTCTCAGCTGCCTCCATGGCCCTTCACACAATGTCCAATGTTATGGACTGCACATCTATGTTCTTCTACAATTAAAATTCAAAGCCCAAATATGAGATTTGTAGGTGGGGCCTTTGGGAGGTAATCATGTAGGATTAATGTCTCTATTGGAAGTAGGTGAAAGGCCAGAACATTTTTTCTCTTTCACTGTGTAGGGATATGAGGATGTGAGGCAATTTTTAGCAAGCTAGGAAAGGAGAATCCACCTGGGAACCAAAGAGCTCAGCTTAGACAACCCAGCCTCCAGATCTATGATAACCAAACTCTTATTGTTTAAACTACATAGTATGTGATATTTCACTGTATCACAGTCTGAGCTGACAAACATTTCCAGTATCATATACCAGGAGAATAAGATAAGAGAAGAGAGTTGAAGGTGGTCTATCTACTGGAATTTTTAGAAATGAAATTAAACTAAATGTGACTAAAATGTTTACAGTAATAATAAAGATAATTTCATTAGAGAAATGCAATCTATGAAAAATCAACCAAAATCATAAAATATTAAAAAGATATGAAAAGCATACTGAACAGAATTAAAAACGATAAGTAATTTGAAATGTAGGTATGAATAAAATATCCTGATCAGGGATATTCATACAAAAGGTGAAAGTAATAGAAAAAAAAAACTCATGTAAGAGACATATAAACACAACAAAAATATGTAACATGCCCGTAATTGGAATCTATGGTGGTGCACGCTAGACCACCACCCCCTTTCAGGACTAAGCTGCTCATTCTTCCAGGTATGAGACTCTTTCAAATTTAAGCCTCTTAATCAAATACTACTCTAGGAATTTTCCTGAACCAGAGAGATATGCTTTACTCCTCTTCTGTAGGCTGCCTACATCTAATACTGGTTAATGAAAGATGTACAGCTGTCTTGCAGGGATATCTTAGCTCCAGAGCTCCCATGGAATGGGCCAGGGCCTTAGTCAATGCACTTCATCAGTTTACTCCCCTTTCTGCCCTTTCCTATTTTCTGTCCTTCCTGTGTATATACTGACCCTGAGGACATACACAAACTCTTTATCTCATAGTGTGTTTCCTAGGGAACTAAGACAGGTGGTGACAAAAAAAGTCCCAGACACTGGACGCTAAGATGAGACCTACCAGCTGGACAACACTGAAAAGCTACCCCTGGCAAAGGTTCAGGGGTGAATGGCCCCTGGTATACTGTGGAAGTGGAACTGTTTGTGGTGTTGAGGTGGAGTCAGATGTGGTAGAACAGAAAGAGAACGTCCTTGCTCCTGCAATGGCTCAGGGTTTTGAATACTTAGAGGAAAAACTAGACAGAAGGACAGTGGAGTAGGAAAGCTCTTGTCAAGTGCAAACAGTGCACCTGAGAAAGGTGATAAAAAGCTAAGGATGACTAATCACCAACCACAGATGAGAGTCAGGGGGCTTCTTCTCTACCTTGTAAAGTGAACTAATTAACTAGTCTAGAGAATTTATGAACATGAAAATTAAATAATAATTTCAATGAAATTTCTAGATACAAAGCAAATGTAAAAGCTATATATCTACATGCCAACAAAAGTAAAAAAAAGTAAACACCTAGGAAATGGACTATCTACAGAGAATGCCATCAATACTTTCTTTTCTCTGTATACCTGCATCACTACACCTTCAGAAAAGCAGGTGAGTTTTCCCTGTGCTTGAATCTGGGCTGGTTCTGCTCCTTGCCTGGACCAAAGAGATAGAGCAGCAGTGTCAGTTTATGACTTCTGAGTCTCATGTTACAAAGCCTTACACCGCTGCATTTACCTTTGGGAGTGAGTCACCCAGCACAGCACTTGGGATAGTAACAGACCACATGGAGCGAATGAGAGACCATTAAAGAAAAATCAAGGTACCCAGTAGAACAGCCACTGCCTCCTCTCTATTGCCGTAGTTTTGGGTTTTTCTAACCCCCTAAATGCGTCTCTCATAGACAAGGCTTTTGGAGCGTGAGTGAATCACGGGGCCCTAATACTGGCTTGCTGTGAAGAGGCTGGGTCTGGTTGGAAGAGGCGAGTCACTGGGGGCGTGACTTAGAAGGGCACGGAGCTCCTCTTCCTGCTTTTCACCTCTGCCTCCTGAATACCATGATGTGGACAGCTTTTCCTCCACCGCTGCTGTCATGCCATTCTGCCTTGGAGTCAGCCGACTAGAATGAGCCAAAATAAAATTCTCCTTTGAGTGGTGGATGCTGGATATTTTGTCCAAGTGCTGAAGAAAGTGACTAAGATATCTATTAAGATTATTTTGGATCCTGTAAGAGGCACAGAAGCTAACATCTTCTAGAAAAAACAAACTTGCTGAGCCTTCGCCAAATCCCTGCATTCCAGATTTATGGAAAATAGAATGGCATTTTAAATGTCTACCAAATGTTGTGGTTCATTTATAATGTAGATCTCTCTCTCTCTCTCTCTCTCTCTCTCTCTCTCTCTTTCTCCCCTGTCTGCCTGTCTAGCTATTTAATCTATCTACTGAACTTCACATGGAATTGATTCTAAATTAAAGTAAACTGTGAAAGGTCTTGGAAATCCAGAAATATAGCATTCAAAGAAATAAGACGGTTAGAGACAGACCATTACTTACATTTTTATGCAGGTTATTTCCTAATTTATATAGTCTTTCTTAATCTGCCAAATGTTAGGTCAATTTTTTCTTTAAAGTTTACTAGCCTAGTTAAAATGGTGAACCAAACAAGCCAGAAGACAGATCTGTGATGTTTTAAGAAATGATTCTCTAGATGTGTAGGCCAATTATCTGTAGCCAAATAACTCATTCTGAAAAAGGACAGTATTGATCCAACAAGAAATAGGATAATTTTGTGATTTACTGAAGAGGTTTATTTTTTATTTACTTTGCAGTTCTTTCTGAGGATCTTTTTTTCTTTTGAATAAAACTGAAAAATAAACCCAACAGAGCAGCCCCAGGACCCTGCCTATTGAGAAATGCTTTGTTCAAAAAGAAATGAGGTATCATATTTAAGATTTCACAATGCCAGATAATGTGTATGGAATTTTTGACATATCCCTTAATGAATTATGAAATTATTTTAATAGCTAAGATAAGAATAAGCCTTCAAACAAGTCAAAGAATCAATTCAATTTTTTTCTTATATTTTCTGTGTCATAACAAAGAAATGATTATAGCAAACGTAGAAGAGAGAAAGCAGAGTTTTAGGGGGACCAAGAAACTACTATAATTCTCAGCACTGCAGGCAATGCATACCTTTCAAATATTAACTGAGGGTGTTTCTCAGATGTGAAGGTCACTGTAGTGGTCACTGGAAGAAAATAAGAGGGGCAGAATACGTATGTATTCTTCAGAGCAAGCACGTACACCTGAGTTGGAGCAGGTATGCATGAGATAAGCAGGGGGAAATGAAGAAACTTTCAAAGCAGATATATGCTTTACCCTAGAGAGAGCCTTATAATGCCATGTGTCCTAATGTTCTGCTTTTCAAAGAACTGAAATTAGACATGTGAAACAAGTCTGAAAGTCACCAAGAACAGTTGAAGTTTATTGAATTGTTGATCCTAGATCCGTAGGAAATCAGTGCTCTTTTCAGAACTGACATACATGAAGTTGGCTCCGAATAACACTGAGAATTTACCATTGACCCATTTTGCGGGGACCTGGCGATATGCAAGATAGCTTTACTGAGAAGGCTTAGTAAAAGCCTACATAGATAGATCTAAAGGATTTAGTGAAGACAATTCATAACAATAATTTTTGTCTCTAACATTTTAGAAACAATAATTAATCAAGTAGAAAGTAGGGGCTTCATGTATAATAAGGAAATGTGATTTTGATTTGAGTTTTTTACCTATCTGTAGAAAAGAGATCGGTGGCAACACAATTATTGCTATTATTAAACTCTGTCCTTGGCACCCCCCACCCCTGTATCACCCACTGACACTGAAAGAGTTCACAAGAATTGAAAGCACCGCATGGTATGTTTATACTTTGGAAGTTACAATGACTTCCCCCAAAATATCGTGCATTAAAATGACGGATAAATTTCTGAAAAATCTCTTCTTGATTATCAATGAAATTTGTCAGAGGCAAAGAACCACGTGCTATTTCAGTTGTAACAGCAAAACAGCGAATGTGCTGATGCTCGTTCTACCTAGTTGCCAAAGTGGACTATTCTTGGAAATTTTAGCATCAAAAAAGATGAGTACAGTGGAGGCCAACTTTTGATATCCAGAACAATCTAATTTGGCAAAGAGTTTCATCTTTTTTTCTAATAAGTGAAAAAAATAGCACTTTACTTTCCTTCTTCACATGGTCAACTAAGCAGAGAAAAATCATTAGTATTGTTTGTATACACAAAGATGCTCCTAATTACAAAATTTGCAGAATATCAATTGACTGGAAGCATTTTGGTATTTTGGTTCAGTATATACTCAAGTTCATTCTCCACAGCAACAACAACTGGGCTTACAGGGTAGTATGGGTCCAGATCTGAAAAGAAATTCCATTAAAAACTAGGATTAAAAAGTGTAATTTAACATCTATATAGATACTACCTAGATATGTTAGCTTCTTCACTAGTGAAATAAAACAAATTTTAACCTTGAGGTCCCTCTTTTCAAATTATTTTCTCTAAAACTTGTATAAAGCAGCAACATGTTATTCTGTGGCTCAGCTGACTTTGAGTTTGGTATCACTCATTATTGAAATCAAAAGTGAGGTTATATGCTCTCCTCCAATAGTTCTCATTTAAACTAGCATCTCTTCCCATTAGACTGATGATGTCTCCTCACAAAATTTCTTGCATTGAGAAAATACAATGTTTAAAATGTAGAATATTTAAAGTTCTTTAGTCCAAATTATGGAGTAAATTCACAAGTAGATCTAGAGAACTTGAATACTTTTAATCTTTCTTTTAAAAATTGACAACTTTTAGATATTGCTTACTTATTTTTACTAGCAGACTTCAAGTGCTAAAAATTTGTTTCATTACATTTCATCACATCTGTTTGATGCATGCACTGCTGTTAGTAAACTTTTAAGGGCCTTACAGCAAGCTCATGTAAGTAGAAAACACACATAGTATGCTTATCTTTGAATTGTTGGGAATAAGTGTAAGTGTAGTTAGGCAATTGAATTTTAATACTTGTATTTGGTTTTCACACTGAGGAAGCTGTGGGGGGAGGGTGTCAATTTAATTGGGCTTGGGATCCACCTGAGGATTGGTGGCTCATACATCTGGGTGTGGCCAGGCCAGTCCTGGAGACGTGGCTTTGGGTCTACGTCCCCTCCCTCTCTCCTTCCTCTCTGGCAATACCTCGCTCTGCCTCCTTCCTGCTGTGAACCAACTTTGCTCTGCCAGGCCCATCTGCCATGATGTTTCTGCCTTGGAGTTTGTGGACGTGGACCGCATCCCCCAAAACCGTGAGCTAAGGTGAACCTCTCCTTTGACTGAGTGTGTCAGGTACTGTGTGAAGCAGTGAAAAAGATGACTAAGATAAATACCTATAACATATTCAACTTTGATTCCATCCTTAGCAATTTTTAAGCAGTTACTAGCCAGAAACCTATTTTTCCTTGCAGACTTTATATAAATTATAAATTGTCACAATTGTCATACAGTTCACAGTGTATCTTCTTTTTAAAATTCTGATTATATCACAATAAAGGGCCAGTGTCCTGGAGAAGGTCAGGACTGGGAACTGGGTAACACTATCTTACTAGTCAGTGCGTCACAGTTCTCACCAGCATCTGCTGTCTTCTTTCTCCACTGACCACATTTCTATTTCCAAGTCCCTTTCTGGCCCCGGAGGGATTTTGATATTTTTTGTTGGTTTTTGAGAAAGGGTCTCCCAAAGTAGCCCAGGCTGGTCTTGAATTCACTGTGATCCTCTTCTCTCAGGATCCTAAATGCTGAGATTAGAGGTGCATTTCTCCGTGTCCCACTGAGTGTGTGAGAGCGAGAACTGTGTTTCTAAAATGCAGCCACACTTCCACTCTGATACCCAACTTCTCATTTCATTAGTAATTAATATTTACTCAATTCTGAGATGCACTTTCCCTTCAGAAGTCTCAATGCGGTAAGGCCTTAATTATTCAGAACAATGACTATTTAACTCACCCTACAAATAGGTTTTCACTTCCTGGTTTCACTCCTTCCAGTCTCCAGATGGCCAGTCCTGAGATCCCAAGTAAACTACCTACATGGACGCCCATTCATAGGGCCTATTTTTTTTTATAAGAAAAAAAAACAGCGTATAGTATCATTAGTGTAGGAACCTGGAGGTGAGAATATAGATCGGGAGGTATGAAGGGAGACTGCTCAAGGGTAGAGAGCAATCGGGATGAAGGGAAGGAGAGGAGGAAGAGGAGGATAGCTGTGTAGGTAAGTATGTATGTGCGGGATGGCTGACATGGTTGCACTGTCGTCTCATGTCATATTGATGTGGGAAACAATCGGTGATTAGTTGTTTGATCAACCTTGTATGTCTATTTGTATTGTCCTGAGTATACACTTTGAAGCTCCCAACGTGTAATACAACAATAAGTATTGATCCCCTGCCACCTTATCTGTAGTTCGGTTTTTGTACTGTTCTTGTGCTACTGTGTGCATGTTTGTTAGTGTTTTTGTTCTTTTACTTTTAAAATAAAAAAAAAAAAGAAAAAATACTAAACCATTCCATACATTGAACTCTTTAGAAATGGTTTATAGCTGACACTGGTTAGATATCAACTCACTGGTAAAAATTAAACTCTTCCCTAATTTCAACCCTGGTCTTTATATGGAGTTTGTGGAGGCATCCCAAAAGAATGTAATTCTCTTCAGAAGATGCAAATATATTTTATAAATTTTTGCTGACTAAAATGTTAATTTATGAGATGTCTGAAAAGAAGGCATATGTGTATATCGTTACTGAATTTCAGGAATTTTTAAAAATAATCTCTACATGGAGGAAAAAGAACTTGGACTGCTTTATGAAGATTTAAATATTTAGCAAAGTCATTAATTTTACACAGCATATATGCATATATTTTCAGTCAAGCAAATCTGTGCAGCAGAATTTCTCACACCCGTTCCCATAGACCCAGGACTGGTGAATCTGCCTCATACCAAATAAATGCAGGAATGAGGCATTTAAGGGAGGGAATAAAGCAGAAAAATGTCTGTGGTGCCTCAATCATGACAATAATATAGAAAAAGAATGTCAAGAAAGCTGTTTGCCTTCTCTTTCTTTCCTTCCTTTGTACCATATATAGTACGATGAAGATTTTCTCTTTCTTGGAAAACATTGTCTCACATTACAGTAAAGCAATGTAATTATCTAATATGTTTATGCAGCCTAATCCACTGGAGTGTGGTATTCTGTGCACTCACTGCCTTTCTTTGACAGAAGGTTGATATAACAATGCTGAAAGTAGTAGATGATCTTGAAATATCAATGAATTCTTCCACTGAACTAATTTTGTCCCTTAACTAAAGTCTGAAATGCTAGATTTTTACTTTCAACTATTCTCTTTGATATCTTTCCAAAACATGTGATCATTTATTTTACTGATGTCTTTAGAAACAAGCTGAATAATGTTCATAATTTTTGATGGCAGTGAGGTATGAAAGGATTAACTGGATAATTTTAATAACAATTATATCTGAAGAGAATAGTAAGGTGAGGTGTTAACTTGGGGAGTCTAGAGGTTTAGCTGAGTGACTCAACAGGAAGCCAGGGTGCTTACTTTGTACACATCCTGAGCCTGGAAGAAGAGGGCACAGGGACTATGTGAGAGCTAACAGGCCCCCTGGGTGGGGATGGGCTGTTTACAGTGTAAGGGAAGGAAGGAGGCTGTTTGCAGCCATTCCTCCCTTTTGCTGGTTGTTTGCTGCTGTGAACATTTGCCCTCTGCCATGTGCCACTCTGCCTCAGAACCAGCCAAGTATGGACTGAAACCTCCACAAACTGTAAGCTAATGAACCTTTCCTTCCTTCGTTTTGGGCAATGATTATTTTGTTTCAGCAATGAGAGAAAAGTAACCAAGACACGAGGTTTTTTTCTTCCCCTGTGGAAAAGAAAGGGGCTTTTGCGGTTTTTTAATAGATATATTTGAAATTTTCATACCTTTATTCTTTTCTCTATGATCTAGCAGGTTTTTCTGTTTCAGTAATCTGGTTGGAATTTTCCTCCATCTTGGGAATTGGGCAAACACACCATTTAGATTCTACTGAACTTCTTTAAACATGTGAAGCACATGCTAATTTTTGACCCATATTTCAACTAACAATAGCCTGGGACGTCCCTTATGGCTGGTGACAATACTGTGGTGTGATAGGATCCATGACTGAAACCTGCTGCTCTAAATTCAAACCTCACACTGAACCCAGGGAGGGTCTGTGACATTGGCAAATGTCCACATTCGACAAAATCTTCATTATTGTTTCATTTCCTGTGCCGCTTCTACTGTTTGTGTGCTAATGCTGTCATGCCAGTGTCCTGGGAACAAAGAACATTAAACAATAGAAATCCCTTATCGGACAGTTCTGGATGCTCAAAGGCAGAAATCAGTGTCTCCAGAAGTGGTGAGGGAAGGACATATTCTAGGTCTTTGTCCCTGGCTTACTGATGATTATTTTCCCATTCAGAGAGTAAGTACTTGCCTTGTATACAATTCTGCGTGTCCAAATTTCCTTTTGTTTTAAGGTTATCAGTCATATAGAGGTAAAACTCATCCTAATCACTTTTGTTTGATCTTTAAAGATGTTACTTGAAAATAAGTGCACAATCTAAAGTACTAGTCATTAGGATTAAAACATAAATTAAAAGAAAAAACACAACTCAACCTATTGACAGAGTAAGTAGAGGCTAAAGCTACTATTCATTTAGCAATTCTTTAACAGACAATTTATTCAAGCATCAGTCTAGCAAATATATACACAACCAAGAACATATGCATTGTGTCAGCGAGAAATAAACAATTCCACTGACTTATAATGGAAAACTTCCTCGAATGAAGTTCTTTTTGGCCTCTAAATTTACATTATATTATGGTCATAACGTGTTTTGTAGCTTTAATATTATGAAAATAATTCAGGCACAGGTAGGCTGTTCACAAAAAAGGCTAAATAAATGTTAGCAAATTATACGAAAAAGTTAATCTACTTAAGCAACAAAAATATCCATACCTGTGAGTGTGTAGGCATGTACTACTTTGCTTTATTAAAATAATATTTTATTGTCTTTTATGTCTACTACTAGACATTTTGAAACAGTATTTTAAAAATTAAACAGTACCTTAACCCTCTAAAATTTTAAGAAGACAGCTATATACTATTACTAGAACCAAAATTCCAGTGTATTATAATAAATGTATATAATACTTTATTTTCAAATTATTAATGCCATATTTTAGCATAAGTTTATTATATGTATATAGACATAAATTTCTATGAACTTTGTCATGTACCAAATGTAAAATGGCAGTGTTAGAAGACTGCATTTATGTTCAGCTTAATTATGATTGTTCAGCATAATTAAATATTGAACTGAGTTATTAGCCTACATAAAATAATAGTCATATAATATATTAAAGAATAATTCTTTGAAATATTACATAATCATTTCATAAGGCACACCAGTAGTTTATTTTTCCTTCAAAAAGTCAAATCCCAAAAGGAATACAAATTAGCACTAAAATATGTTGGCTCACAGAAGAAACTAATGTGATCAATGTAAAGACAAGACCAGTAAGAATATAAGAACTTTCAAACTAGTGAAAATGTTTAGCACAAGACAGAAGTTTGTGACTGCCACACCACAAGCAAACTCATTTTCTTAGGGGAGAAATTTGGTTGGAAGTTCAGAGCAAGGAGTACCACGCTCTAATAAATGCCTTTGATTTTAAAGCCAGACATAATATCCAAAAGAAAATGAGGAATGAGTCTCACTAGGTTTCACTCACTAAACATTTAACTATTTATTGGGTGAGGCAGCTGACAAGAGGGTACACTCCTTGGTATTCTTTCACAAATGACTGGAACACGTTCAACAAGGCCACAAAGACCATGTGAGGAAAAACAACAGGAGACTGTATAAGTCAGTCTTTTTAGATCCTCACATCGAGCTGCGTTCCACTAGAAAGCTGTCAACGGCCATACCACCCTGAAAGAGCCCGATCCCATCTACAACACAAGAAAATCTAATTGCTTCTTAGATTATTTATTGGGTGACTGATACAATCAAATTTACAGAGGGTTCCTTTGACAAACATTGGCTATCTTCTACTACCCAGAGTCTGTACTCTGAAGAAGAGCACTGATGGTAATCCTAAAATTTCCACTTCATTTGTGTAATTTCCATTTACCTCCAACCAATTCTAGAAGGTTGGTACAAATGTTATCCTACTTTATAGGCAATGAAACTAAGTCTCAAAATGATTCCAAATTCCCAAAGTCATACGGGTAATGAATTAATAAATACTCAGACCCAGGAGCCTCACCTGCTGACTACCTTCCTCACAACATTCTAAAATTACCACAAGTCCATACTTCTAACCTTGTATCTTCAACTTTTCATTAGCACAGAGTTACCATGAAGTAAAGTCCTTCAATTTAGTTGACTTCTTCACCAAAGTGAAGTTCAGTGAAAATGTCAGTATACATAATCATCAGAAAGACCCCAGGGAAGGAACATTATTGTTCAAGTTCTTATATCACCAACTTCAGCTTAACACACAAATATACAACTTGGAATCTTTATCAAGTTTATGTGCACATGAATTTTATTTTTATTTTTTGTTTATTTCCCATTGGTTTCTTCACTTATTTTGTTGTGCTTTATTTTTGTTTGTACAACTCAGGCTTATTTACACCTACTAAATTACTGGAAAAGAAAACACAAAGGTAGAAAAGGATACATGATTGCACAATAAGGAAAATGTCAGTTTCTAGGGATCCAAGGAGAGTTTTCAGAAAAGTCAAGTGGATGTGCAAAAAAATGAGGTCAATACACCGTGCTTTTTCCTTATGTAATGAAAGTGGTTCATGATAGTAATTTTCATCAATAAGTTAACTTTGGGTGGATTTTTAAAAGTCAGTCATCAACTAAAGGTGGATCCCTCAATATCCATTCCATTAGAAAATTATTTTTAAAGCAATAATAACCCAAATATCTGTCCTCTAAAATTTAATTTTTTCATCAACCCATCAATTCATTCAGCATGTAATGGATATTTATTAGGTACTGGTTTTCTTTGTCTTCCTGTGTAAAGTAGAGCTGAAAAGATCACAATGCTGTTTTCATTGTAATGCTATGACTAGGTCAAATTAAAATGATTCATAATTAAATTAAGCACATCATCTTGATGAGTGGGAGTTTAGAGTACAGAACATTTGTTAGAGGCTGAAGATCAGCACCTGGAGAGGAAAGGAAGGGGTTGTGTGTGGGGAGAGGGCAAAGTCATGCTTTATGCAGGTTTGCCCTTGGCCCTTACCTACAGGGAGCTTTGGGTCTAGGATGTCCTGTCAGACTTGTGCACTGGCCAGGGCAGCTGGCCGTTATCCTTCACCTCATGAAGTCATTGCTTGTGGTCCTGCTTATTTTGAGAAGGTTAGTTAGGTGGCTCTACATAGATAAAGAGTTAGCGTAAGTGCTCTCTGCTGACAGGACTTGGTATGTCTGGGGAAGAAGTTGATTTGTGAAGTGAGATGGGTCAGACATTACTGCACAATGATACTTGCTCCTATGGGGGTGAGGAAGAGGAGGCTGTGAGGGGGTAACACCCTCCTGTTATGGTTGATAAATTTTGTCAACTCGAGGAGTCTAGAGGTTTGGCTCAGGGACTCAGCAGGAAGCCAGGGTGCTTCCTTTGTATACATCCTGAGCCTGTGGACCAGGAGGGCATGGATATGCGAGTGTTACACACCCCCTGGGTGGGGGTAACCTGTTTACCATGAAAGGGAAGGAAAGAGGCTGCTTGCCACCATTCTGCCCTTTTGCTCTGGTTGTTTTGCTGTGCTCTGCCGCCATGAACGTTTGCCCTCTGCTGTGTGCTACTCTGCCTCTGAACCAGCCAAGTATGGACTGAAACCTCCACAAACTGTAAGCTAAATAAACCTTTCCTTCCTTCATTTTGGGCGCTGGGTATTTTGTCTCAGCAATGAGAGAAAAGTAACCAAGACATCTGCAAAAGGAAATTAAACTTCAACTACAAAGAGAAGAAGGCAGCAAATAAAAGGTAGAAATGCACTTGGCAGAAAGAAAACATAAACAATGTATTCTCTAAAGAGAAATGAGCACCCTAAACAGGGGAGCAGGGAACAGGGGGATGTAGGTGGTGCAGAGAGTACAGGGCTCCAGAGGGCGAGGTGAGGAGAGAGAACAGCCAGGCGAGGCAGTGAAGGATCCATTCCCTGCTGCTGCTGCTGACGCCCTTGTTTGCAGAATAACCAAGAGGCTTTGTCCGTGGTGAAATATCTACAGCACTGCGACTATGATGCTTAATACTGAAACCTGAATCTATGTGGCCCACCTGGTGCAATGTAGAATTTTAAAAAAGAAATCACACTATTATCAAATGGAAGAATTTGGTACAACTCCCCCTTTTGAATATCTGCGTTTAAAAAGAGAGAGAGAGAGAGAGAAAGAGAGAGAGAGAGAGAGGGAGAGGGAGAGATCACAAGGACCAGTGCTATCAGTCTACCAGACTGTGAACCAACAGGCTAATACCTCACACGTCAGCATTCTGCTGTCAGGTAGTGATACTGTCATAAGTGACAAAATTGCAGCTGGGGGAATAACCATATGCGTCATGGCATTTTATCAAAGTGCTTTACTTCACTGGGGATTCTTCTCACCAATTACTCCAAGTACATAGTGAGACATATTTCAAAATATATTTCATTGGAAATGTGCTCGCTTCCAGAGCCTGAACACAGAACTCTCTAGGTTTCCTCGGAATTGAGATTCTGTAATGCTATCAGGTTCCCCTAATTATATTATATTTTCAGTTCCTTTTTACTCTGCTCATTACAGAGACAAATATCCTTTCGTGACAGGTAACTCTTCATTCTAATGTTCTACTACTACTGATGTCTGGGACTCTGAGATATTCTATTTTGCACCTGAAATTAGTTTCTGTGTAACAGCTCTGAATATATGATAACAAAACTGGTACCGTAATTTAGATAAACTTCACCAAATGGCCTGGCTGGAATAAAGCACAAATGAAGGTTTAAATGGGTAAACTGATTAAGGCTGTCAGGTTCTCTGTGGTACTGTTACGGAATAAAATAGCTGATGGATTATTATTTATCCATGAATAAGAGTTTAGGGGATTTAATTAAAGATGTGCTATTGTACTTTCAAAGCCTATTTAAAGCTGTACATCAAAAGGTGCAAAAATAGAAAATCCTGCCACAGAATTCTAACCATATTGAGAATGCCTTTATTGGGGATGCTTTTAAGGTTTCTCTGTAGTGTTTGGTCCTGTATACAAATATAAAGAAATAGAAAGAGTATTGTGTTATAATTATTTCATGAGGCATTGTGTAAGGCATTGGCTTGTGTGTTAGTATTCTTATACTCACATGTATATGAGTATGTTCATAATATACATATATTCACATATATGTGTGTTCTTGTGTGTGCGTATACATGGAATTTGCTCTCCTTAGTAACTGCACCTTTAGAAAGATTCTTATAGCACCCTAAAATGGACCACCAGCAGTTATAAGCTACAAAATGTCCATCACAGGAGACGACTGAACACAATATTAAATGGATTTTCATAACAGAACCATTTTACATACTGTAATTCAACTTTTTAACACCATTTGGAATGTTATTAAAATGTGGAAATGTGACCTGGTTGAGCAATTCCTTGTCAAGTCATAGGGCATAGATGGATAAATAGGAGGTACGAGCTCATTCCAAAGGGTCAGTGTCTCTATTGCCTTCTAATTAGGACCCCTCCATATACATTGTTATTACATCACTCAAGAGACCAAACTATAAACTATTGTTTTGCAGAGAATTATTCATGGGCATTTGATATTTTTGGCAGTGTTGTCTGTAGTCCATTTCTTCACCTTCAATCCAGGCTGAACTGTGATGTTTCAGACCAAAAGGCTGTGGCAGAAATGACGCCTGGCTTGATCAAGTCCCAGCTCGCCTTGGTTTTGTGCTGCCTGGAGCTGCATATGCTACCCTGCCTACCATGTTAGAATGTGCAGAGAGTCCAGGAGAAAACACGGGGAACAATGGAGGTCCAGGGCTACCAGCCTCCTGGCTGCCCTCCTCAAGGTGTTGGTCAGTTATCAAACCTGTCCTTGATTTTCTAGATGACTCTGATCTCACATGATTCAAGCTGGCACCATGGAACAGAAGTGCCATGCTGAACCTGTCTTGAAACCCTGGTGCTCAGTATCATCAGAAAGATATTTTAACTGACTCACACTTAGAGTATATCATTAAACAGCAGTGGGTAACTGGAGCAACCTTGAACATAAGAGTGAACGGGGACTTACATTAATTAATGTCTTTGAATTCATGATAATTTTTGTCTATATACAATGCCAACATATATGGTAATTATAGGAGCAAAACAAATCACATAGATTGTATTTTAATTTTATTTTCTAACTGGAGTCAAGAAAAAATATAAAATGACTACTATCTGAGCAAATGAGACTGTTTGATCAAATGTTGTATGGTAACCTTTAAATTATTCAATTTTTATTTGGTTTGGGGGCTGATTTACATGATATACAATGCGACATTTCTTTCAATTTTGTGTGCTTAACCTTTTATCTCCTATGAATAGTAATCAGATACATTATGAGATAACAATGATTTTACATGATTTTCTGTACCATGTATTTAAAAAGTTGGCAAGCATATAAGAAAAGGCTCAATAAAACAGTAAAAAGCCTTGTGTGACCATTGTTGATGATGTATCAACTCCAGTGGGTGGGAAAATGTAGCATGTTAGTGAAGCGCAATCCTGGCTGTGTCTCTGGGTAAACTGGGAGATGGGGAAGATCCATGTTGTGGTTGGGTCCAACCAGCAGGCTTATAGCCTGGATGTGGTAAGAAGGAAAACGAGAAGAAAGTTTCCTGCTTGGAAGAGCCCCGGCTTCCTGAGGGTGCCTGCCCTTTGACTTGTGTCTGTGCCTCTAGGTCTGCAGTTTCTGCAGCCTTCCAATGCACACCTGCGCCAGTGCCGGCCAGTGCACTTCCAAGCCTCCGACCTCGGACTGGTGCTGCATATGCCGCCCATCTTCTTGCACTGAGTAGCCACTGGGTGGATTGAGTAGCCATTGTCTCTTCAATCCACAGGGGAGCTGTCTTGGTTACTTTTCTCTCATTGCTAAGACAATGTACCTGACACTCAGAATGAAGGGAGGAAAGTTTTATTTAGCTTACAGTTTGTGGAGGTTTCAGTCCATACTTGGCTGGTTCTGAGGCAGAGTGGCACATGGCAGAGGGCAACAGTTCATGGCAGTGGAAGATAGCAAGGCAACAAGAGCGAAGGGGGGCGGTGGCAGAGTGAGCAAATCTCTTTCCTTCCCTTATATTGTAAGCAGGCTAACCCCACCGAGGGGGGCGTGTAGCTCTCACACAATCTCCATGCCCTCCTCTTGCACAGGCTCAGGATGAATACAAAGTAAACACCCCGGCTCCCTGCGGACTCACATAGATAGCTAAGGTTCTCACACTGACACAATGAACATCTTAGAGCAGAAAGGGCATGTTCTTTTCACTCAGGATGTCAAACTGCTGAGTCGCTCAGCCAAGCCTCTAGACTACACCCCAAGTGGATACAATATATCAACCATAATGGGAACTTTGCTCACTCTGTGATCTCAGACCCCGTAAATCTACCTAACAAACCACCTTGTACATTATTTTCTATTGATTCTGGTTTTCTTGAGAACCCTAAATAATCAGATTGAGATGAAAAACACCCATGTGTTACTGTGTTATAAGGCTTCAATCTGTGCTATGCATGTGAATTCTTCAAACCACAATTGTTTCTATGTGGTCCTATCTAGTGCTTACATCCAAAGGGACTCTGAGATTAGTTTGAGTATTACACTTTAGGGTTAATGGAATGCTCCATATCATGATAGAAGAAACTAATTTGATTCAAATTATTGTAATATGTTATACACAGAGATGTTTATGGGTTGAAAGCATTTTCAGCATAGGAAGTATTCACTGTCCTTGGTCCTTTGCTAGTCTTTCCACAGTCACTTTCTGATCGCAGGTAAAACTAAGGTAGATTACAGGTGGCAGAAAGAGCAGACTTTTGTGTTCTGTCATAATTTTATGAAATGGATATTAGCTTTTAGAAATAATGTAGCAACTCCTAGTAATTTCAATAGGTGGTACTATATTGGTTTTAATTCACAAAAATATTCAAAGGGAAGAAAATCTTCCATTTGAAACCAATGTAAGAGTTTCATTAGTTAAACAACTGATTTTGCAAAGATACTCTCTTTAGCAGCGTTGCTTATCCTTGGTATTACTGATATTTTAGGCAACATGATTTTTAATAGACCAGTTTTGTGGCCTGCAAGATGGCAGTATCCCTGGCTCTGCACTGTGTGCCAACAGAGCTGTGACAAGTAAAATTATCTCGATATTGGCAAACGTTCTTTGGTGGGAGGCAGGGATGATATAAAACCTTTAATGGTTGATAATCATTGCGTTTTAGCTATTTCTAATTATTGCTATGATTCAATAACTTTGCATATGACTCTATATAATGAAAAGTTGTATACATATATACATTTTCATAGATAACAGAAACTTGAAATATATGTAATGTATATTAATCTGTACATTTTATATCATGAGAGCTTCAAGTTTTGTCATGTAAACATATTTGATCTATAAAAATTTCAGATTAATCATTAAGTAATATATGTAAAGATTAAAAGCATATTGACTACAGTTTCTTTTTTTCCTCTCTATCCTGTGTGTACCACTTGAATAAAATTTTTAAAATCTTATTATATGTGTCTTCAGATATTATTTAAAAATTTTCTGGACCAAAGAAGTCAGTGAGCAAGAAGCAGACTGGCATTTGGCATGATGTTTGGGTGAGTTTTTGCCCTTCCTGGTATTTTATAAGCTTAGCAGATGAGTCATAATTAGTATCAGCTTTTCAATAATAGAGTATGTGGATGATAAAGCTTTACATAGAGTAAAGATCAAACTTTACTCTGTCCTTCTGATAGTCCTAAAACCATTTGCTCATCCCTTTTATTTACCATACTTATTTTCTTTGCCCCATATCCTTGAACACAGATGATAATAATTAAAACAGGTGTGAATGGGAAATCTGGTACTGGGATCTGGGAAAACTGGTCTTCCTATCTACATTTCTCTCCCATAGCTGGCTAATCTTTAGAGTCAGGATTCTCCTTTGGCACCATATAGATTGCTTGAGGTCTTAATTATAGCAGAATGGTATAGTGGAATAATATTTTAGTGTTAAGAACTCTAGAACTCTAAGAACTCTAGGTGAAGTGTGTACAAAGTGGTTCTTTAACACAATTGTACTGTGCACTGTTTGGACTTAAGAAAAATAAGTAACATATTCCACAAAGCTAATTCCTTTTAATTTAAATAACTGCTCCTTCTTTAAATGATGTCCAATTTGTATTTTTTTTTTTTTTTTTGGCAGTACTGGGGATCGAACTCAGGACCCTGCGCTTGCTAGGCAGGCACTTATTCCACTGAGCTATATCCCCAGCCCCCCAATTTGTATTTGTTCATCTGTTTTGGTCAACAGAACATTCTGTAATGAAAAAGGTATTGTACGAGACAGTATGGCACATTTGCTTTGACATGTGTACCCAGCATCTCTAAGCTGGTCCTTGAAAGACAATGAAAAAGAACACTATGCTGAGAAAGTCAGTGTCTGGGAATCGCTACAACTAAGATGACAGAGTGAGAGTCAATTTAAGGCTTTCTAAGCTTTTATAGGCATATGCCCTCACAAGTGTTGAAGTTCTAGTAGGGAATTGAAAGAACATGTCTTCCTGGTAAAACAGAGATGTGGGAGAGTTAGAGTAGTTTATCTTCCCATTGCCCTGATTCCCGTGACCCACATACTTGAAATGCTTATGAAAGAAGTAACTCCCTTTTCAGAAAGCTAAACTATCCTGCTTGCATCCTACCTGCTTTGCACCTGAGGCTTTCATGGGGTTTTAACACCAGGAAACCATGTATGGTGAAAAGTCACTTGACCAACCCAGGACTCTTACTGTTTCACTCATTTATTCTTTCAACTGATGTTTATTGAACAGCTACTATAAGGCACCCAGTCTATGTCAGTGTAAACCATCACACAGAAAGGAATGTAACAGATCAAAATCGCGCTCACAAGGGATTTCTAGCAAAAAGAAATATAGAAAAAGCAGGTATATAATAAATATCACTTGGCGATCATCACCGTGGATCACTGAGATGGAGCCCAGCATTCTCCAGGTCTGTCATGGTGAGCCACAGTGAAAGGAAACATATAAGCCAAGGCGTAAATGTAAGAGGAGCAGGGATCTGGTTGGAAAGTGTCCCAAGGAAAGCAACAGATGAGCCCAAAGGATTTTGGTCTGAATGTGCTAACGTACACAAGCAGAGGAGGGTGCCACGGAAGAGTGAGTTCGGGAGTAAGAGCTAAGATCAGGCAGGCACTCGGGGCAAGGTCGCACAGGACCGCGTGGCCTGTTCTGTGAGCCTTTATGTTTGCTGATGTGGGCTGCCATGGACAAGATTCGAATACTGGCGAATTCTCACTCTTGTAGGAGAGTACAACCGCCGGAGTGAATTCATTTATACTTTAAAATATTACTGCATGACTGCGTGAGAAACAGGCTGTGGGATGGTGAAAAAGGGACCAGGAGAAAGATTTCTATGTTTAAACCGGGGAGATAAGAAGAACAGTGCTAAAATTTTGGAAAATAAAGAAGTTATTAGTACAAATATACAATAAGCAAGCATTAGATCAACTGCTCCAAGAGTTAGATACACAGTCGGGAGGCATAAGCACCATCCCTGACTCCACAGGTCTGATGTATAATGGGATTCTTCAAGACTATTTCATCTTGAACATTTTCAATACAGTTCACAGATATCTAGAAAATTGAATCTTTACAGTAGAGGGATTAAAAAAACACACAGTAGTATAGGCTGTGATTAAAAAGCAGCATGGCTAATGGATAAGGTTGCTAATCTTTGCCTCATCTTCCATCAGCATCTCAATAAAAACCCAGTGAAAAAGGAGAATGGTTTATCTAAACAATGTTAATCATCTGCACAGATGTCTGTTCTTTCTGAAGAATTCCTATTTCTACTTTCAGCTTCACAAAGCATGTCTCTTTATGGACCATGTTATTAATGAAATGGAAAAGAATGTGCCGGAAAGCCTGCTGTTGTCTGAAATTATCTTTACTTCTATAGTGCCACCGGCAATAACTGTCTCTTCTCCAGAATTCCGGAACAGTGAATTCTTTCTTCACCAGATTAAAAGCAAAACAATAAAAACAAAACAGAACAACCACCACAGGGGGAAAAAATAACTTACCCTTTTGGAGTTATATTTTTGTTCTTGTATTTGGAATTGTGCTGATTTGCACAACTCTTCACAAATTCCGTTTATGTGTAATAATACAGGGTTATCTCAAAGATCACCAATAGGAAAGCTATGATTTAATTTTTATCTTATATATTCACCCAAATCTCCTAAGCTACCAGCAGTGAATTCCAGCTGCCACATGGGTGTCCCCTGTGGCACAGCATTTTCACAGTGGTCTGGAGAACTAGGACAAGGAAAAGATCCTTCCTGGCCATGCTACGCTGTGTGGGAAATGCTCCATCAACATTTTGATGAGGCTTGACATTACACTATCTGTCTTGAATCAGAGTTCTGGTAAACAGGGTATAAGCACAGAGCTTACACATTTCCTTGCTCTTCTAGAAACTTAAGAGCAAAGGGTGTGTGTGTGTGTGTGTGTGTGTGTGTATGTTTATACACAACTTCTTTGGTATATATATTCAGAGATGACTTAGATTATATTTTAGAACAGCATTTCTTAACCCAAGGTTAATATCAGAATTACTTTGGGCATTTTCTACAAAGAAAACCATATGTAAGTTCTTATACCAGTTGTGGAAATTCTGATTCAGTAGATATGCAATAAGGTCTAAAGCATTTTTATTATGAAAACTTTCTACAGGGTTTTAGTAAAGGTCTGACAAAAATAAATAAATAAATAAATATAGGTCTGACATATTTGATGATGTAAATGATTCTCTTAGGGGAATACAAAAAGCTAGATGAGCTGGGTGCTGTGTAAAACACCTGTAGACTAAGGTACTTGGGAGACCAGGAAGGAAAGTTCCAGAGTTCAAGGTCACCCTGGGCAATACAACAAGAAAAGAGACTGAGTGAAAAAAATTAAAATACATATTTATCTGTTATATATGTACATGTATATTCATTGGATACACACATACACACATACACACACAAACACAGAGGAAGAGTTAGCCAAAAAATGTATGCACATTTCACCAGTTCACCATACTAATAAGTGTCTGAAAGCTAATGGTTACTAATTTGAACACCTCTTGTAATTGTAGAGATCAAAAGTAATTTGCATTATGTTCATGATATCTCAATAAATTTAGTATTAAAATATTTACACAAGCTTTTACTTTCCTGATGTACGCACTTTGTGGAAGACGCTGTATGTGATGTGAACAAAAATATGCACATGCACATGTACACACGTGCATCATGATACATATGTGTACACATGCATGTATTTTTAAGTATATCACTGTGCTGGCAAGACAGGGCAAAGTATCCACTCAGGTATTAGTAAACTGAAACTAGAAATCCTAGATGGTCAATAAATCCCATTATCAGCTTTTCCACCCTTGGTATCTCCAAATCTTGATGTTTGCTCGCTGTACTGACAGGGCATAGTGTGCAGGAGATGAGACCCGAGCTTCACTCTGTGTGAAGAAGATATTCGAAAATCCCAAATAAAGCTTACAGCAGTGATGGTAGACCTTTTAGAGCGAGTGTCCAGAAGGCAAACCAAAGCCCACTTATTTCTTGCAAAGTGCCAACACTGTAATTAAACCTGAATATTGAGGTTTTAGTTTAAAAGAAAAAAAAAACCTCACACATTAACGTCATTTGTCTTAAAAGGAAAACAAATAGCATGCATGCCATAGGTTCACCACTATTGGTTTTGACTCTAAGATAGTAACTCAGAATAAAGATTAACAGAACTAAACACAGAAGTCTACAAAAGAGAATTTCTCTCTTTAACAATGAACAGGAAGATAGAAAAACCAAAATTGTAACAAGTGACAGAAAATTTCCAATTGAATTAAAATAATGTTCCACTTTGGTTTCTTTTTTCTTTTTTCTTTTTCTTTTTTTTTTTTTTCTATGTACATGACCATAAAATTGCCATGTGAAGAATTTAAACATGATACCAGCTTGGGTCCATTAATAAGAATGAGATCAGTGGCAAATTTTCACTAAATTACATGCAACTTCAATAAGATCCTCATGTTTCAGAAAGACATTTTGCTGGAACATGAGCCAGTGGTGAAAAAAAAATTACAAATAAATCAGGAAGCAAGACAGCATTAATGAGAGCAGGCAAAAATAAAATGCTCATAAAGATTTCGATATCAAGATTAACTAATCAAACAATCTGATCTCTATTCTTTAAAAACAATTTGAAATATGATCAAGGACCTGGGCAATTTTGCATCCATAAAGTACTTGAAAAATAACCAAACAGGTATTCTTGAGAGGTAAAAGCATATATAATTGAATTTAGAAATTTAATCAGATGGATTAAAATTGAGATGTGGAAATAATTTAATAAATTAGATGAACAGGAAGAAATGCATCAAAAAAGAGAGGAAGGGTTAAACAGAGGGTGACCATGCAGAGTATAAAGGTGTTTATACCGTTCAAATTTTCAGAAGGAAATAATGGAAAAAATGGAGATAACAGAAAAGAATACTCAAACATAGACATGAAAACCAATTCTAGAATTGGATACCTCATGCCCAGAAAACTGAATGAACCCCTAGCAGAAAAAGCACATAAAGAAACATATACACTAACACTTTTTATAATATAATAATAAATCTTAATGCCAAGGAAGAAATGATACTAAAAGTAGCAAAAACACAAAAGACAGAGCAACACAAAATTGTGGCATTTCAACAGATGGCTATTAATTTTCTTCAGGAAAAAGGAAAACAGGAAAATAAAACAATCTTTAATATGCTGACATTGGTGAAAATATGTGTACAACCAAAGACATATAAAAGTATACATCCATGATGAATTACGGTGTCATCTGGGCTAAAGAGCAAGCAATTTGAGCATTACACAAATTAGCTTAGCCTAAAAGTAAGAGAGGGGAACATATCCCATAACACACTGGTTCTTTAAAAATAATCTTCTAAAATTTATTTTTCTCTTCATAAATTCTTTCTCTGACTTCTCTCTTTAACCTTGATTTCAAAGAATTCAAGAATTCACAGACTTATCAAAGACTAAATTCAATGGTCATCCATATGTTATCATTACATATGAATTGCAAAATACCTACACATAAAAATTTGTTTAGTGTTTACTAGGTCAGTGACTTTCGAGTCCATGACTAGCTCAAGATTTCTTTGCTGCAATGCTGGAGAAAAATTCCAAAACAAGTACATTCTTTCAAAATTAAAACATTATTTTGAAGTCTAAATTTTCCTCTTTAAAATGTGGGCTTACCAGGATAAATTTTAAATTTGTATGGAAAATATTAGCTGAACCTTTTTGAATTTAATATGTGCATATTGGAAATCTAATATCCACATAATGGAGATTCTTGTCCAAGTGGGATGGAAATCAATATTGCTATTAAAATAAGACTTTCACACATCTTTTAATATATCACCCTGAAATTAAGTAGTAATTGGTAGTCCATGTGTATGGGTGTAAAGAATGACTTAAACATCTTTATAAGCCATTTACTTTATAGTGTTGAATGTTCAAACTCATTTTTAATTTTTCAGTGGGGTTGTACATTCAGACATGAACACATTTACATTAATAAGTGAATATTAAAAGTAAAGCAAGGTTCTTTAGGCTTCTAAATTATAGTACGTTTGGAAATCCAAAGGGTAACATGATGTTATAAAAATGTAAATGACTTAAAACATAACTATTCCATATTAAAGTGATGCACATAGAAAGAAATATGATCTGGAAAAAATAAAAATTACAAAGCAAGATGAGCTCTCTCAATTCTGCTCCACAATCATCCTTTTTGATTCCTGAAAATGTATCTGTGCCAGGGAAACAGTCTTGTGGAGTAATCATAGCAAAGAACTATTATGTAGTTGTTGGTCTCCCTTATGTGTATAGAATCTAAGCAAAATTCTTATTACTGAAGAAAACTACTGCTAGTTACCAATAAGGAAAAAAAAAGGTTAAACCAAGAACATGACTTGCATCTACTTATTATTCTATTCAAATAGCTTGAATAAATACTATATCTTAACAGATAAGACCAATGGAACACAAAAGCTAAGTTGTTAAAATTAATCTGATATACGAAGAGGGTTTAAACATTCAAGTATTTCTTACAGGGAACATGGTAAAGAAATGTAATAGACTAAACGCATTTTTATTGTTTGTTTTATGGTACCAAGAATCAAACTCACCACCTTAGGCTTGCCAGGCAGGCGCTATGTTGCTGAGATACATCCCCAGCCCTAAAAGCATTTTTAAAAGAAACCTAGGAAAATGAGTTTGTGAGCGCCACACTACTTCTTGATCTATCATTGTCCATTTTCCAGTATATTTTATCAAGCAACACTTTTCTAGCCCTCCATGTCTGCAAATCTGTCTTAATTCCATGTCATTTCCCTTAAAATTTCAGTTAGGTTTACTTTGATTTTTTTGTCTGTATTTTCTCAACAGAATGTACAATCAAAAGATTCTTAAAGAAAAATTCCATAAGTGAGACAAAATTTATCATGTGAAATATGGAAAATGAGTGTATCCACTTTGTACAGCATTACCAACCTGCGCATGTTTATCAGTTATTTCCGGTGGTGAGTTGAAAAAGCTTAACCGTTGGCTTGTGAGAGGAAAACAAGTCCTGATTTGGAACATTTCCACACTTCTTTGTGGGGCTATCCCTAGTGTAGCTGTTTGAGGCTACCACTGTGAGATCTCTGAACAGCAGAGTGGGAAGAGGTATTAGCAATTCAGCCTTACAGTCCAGTATGAACCAGCCCCAGCACACCATTGCTGTGTTTTGTTATAAAATATCTATGGCTCTGATTATTCCCAGGGTATTACAATGATATATAAACACTGAGTAATTATGTCTTGAACAAAGCACCATAATTAAACTCTGGTACAATTACACTAAATTCTCCACTGCTAATCATAAATTTGAGTGTTCTTGTTAAATCAGTAAGAATCCTCATGGTAAGTACTTTAGAATTACAAAAGGTATTGAATGGTTAAATGAAAATTGTCATGTACCCTAACCAAATATGTAGATTACATATAGTTTAGCACTGTATCCTATAGGAAAAATATATATATATATCTGTATACCTAAACTGCATGAATAAATGTACTGTAATACTCAACAATATTATCCAGATTATTTTAACAGCTATGTTTTAATCCCAGTACTATATGTTGGGTAAAAAACAGGTCAATGAGATTTCAATATTGATATATACAAAGTTAAATCACAGCCAGTTTTCCTTTTTAGGAACCAGGAATTGAACTCAGGACCTTGTTCTTACCCAGCAGCTTATGCTGCTGAGCTATATTCCCAGCCCTCCAAATGTTAAAGCAATAATCTATGTTGAAACATAAGACTTTTTCTGGTAAACTTTTATAAGGAAATGAATTTATTTTCTAGTGCAATACACAGCATAGCATGAAAGTTTCATCATGACAGATGCTGAATGTTCGGGCATTTTGGTAATAACATAACTCAGTTTTTTCTTGTTTGCTGTTTTTGCCTTACAACATTTGAACTGTGTCCTGTTGTAATTATCACTTGGTCACTACCAACCTGCTGCACGTGAAGCATTTTGTGGGAGGATGGACAGGCTCTCTGTGGGGAGGCACTGGCTCCAGGCACAGCGCAGCCCCAAGCACCTCAGGGTCGCCACGCTGTGGTCAGGCCTGCTTCTCATTCCCAAGTTGGGTGGCGCTGAACCATAACATAGCTAAAGTCTTAACCACCTTTTCAGTTTAATGAAGCAATGCACTAAAATAGTTACAGGATCTGATTATCTAAAATTAAAAATACAGAACTTGAATGTTTGTTATTAAGACCTTTAGTTCTGAATGTCTCTAATACTGATTAGTAATAAGATATACATAATTTAGAAAAATCAGATTATTTTAGACAACGATTAAATATAAAAGCATTAAGTTCCTCCCAACAAACTGTAAATGACAGAAGGAAACAATGTGGTCTGATCCTTCTTCCTTTTATTTTTATGCCTTCTTTGTTTTTATATATTTTCATTTAAAAAATTAAATTATGGGAAGCATATAGCATTTAAAACTTTTTACTTAAATATGCCTGAAGGCCTCTCTCAGCTCATCATTGAACCTCTGATTATCTCCAAATATTATTGAATAAGTATCATAATAGTAACATTTATGAAATACTGATTCATGAGATACTCTGCAATGTGTCTGTATTTTTCATTTATTCTCAAAGAAATACTTAGTAGACAAAATTAGTACAGTAATACCTTGGTTTATGACTGCTCCTATTTTCCAAACAATTTGGTATGCTAACAAAAGCACTGGGTAAAAGTTTTCTTCTGTCTGCAAACTCTCCGCTGGATAAGAAACATGACCATGGACATCTTCCCCACACGAACACAAATGCAGCCAGCTTCCCCATAGTTTTAAAACACGTTAAGTTCGCAAGCTGAGCTACGGCCATGCATATGTTCATCTTATAGATGAAGACACTGAGAAACAAAGAAGTAACTTGCCCAAGTTAAACAACTGGGTAAATTCTGGGGGTGAAATTTGAACTAGAATTTTATTCCAGATCTGTGTTGTTTACCAAAATTAGACATTTTCAAAAGAAAGGAGAGAGGAAAATGAGAGGAAAAACACATAATGAATAGTGATGAGATATCATGCCATCTTGTGGAGATACTGGAATTGTTGGTGTAGCTTCTGTAGTTTTTGAGCAAGAGAATCTCTGTGAGGTCACTGTACTGTTCAGCAGAAACACTGGAATCCACTCAGGTAGGGTGGCAGTGAGAACAGGAAGCAGGAGGGACAAAGGAGGAGAAGGGAACGCAAATCATGTGTGCTTTTCTATCTGTGATCCTTCTCAGTACGCTAACACCAGATTCCATTCTAAGGGAAAAATGTGTAAATGTGGGTTAATGTACAATACTGAGGTTGAATCTGATAAAGTGAATCCTGCTACCTCCTTTAACCTTTCTTTCACATTCAAAGAACCAGTGTAATTTCATGTAATCATATGTGTTATTCTTTTAGACTCATGTAACTCACTTAAAGTTAGTCTTGAGATCTCAAAACAATTAATCAAGTATTACCTTTAACAAAATTGGAACTTTTTTTTAACTCTATTGTATTAATTGATCTGAGTAAGTGACTGACAAATATATGTATGCATTATAAAACTAATATCAGAAGAAGCACGTTTAGGAAATAATGGACACCCTGATCTAGGATGACTTTGTAGGGTTCCTGATTTACTTCTTCCTTGTTTGACAAAGATTTAACTGTGATGCGAATTCTAGACATCTGTCTCCATACAAATTTGTTTATGAACAGGTTATATACTGTTCATGCTTAACTCTAATAATTTATACTGGCTTTTTCTTCATCTCTAGTTTTCCAAGTGTGTAGTATAAATTGCTTTCAACCAGATAGATGGGAAAATAAATTGTTGTTAGGACAAATTAGGACCACAACTTTTCACCCCACCCCAGGGTATTTTGTCTGAGGACCACATTACAGGTTATTATTACTGTAGATTACAGTTTCTTTCTAATACCACCATTGATGATGTTTTCAGAATACTACACACCTCAGAATATTTTAAAAAATAACTTTCCAGGGAGAAAATAGTTCAGAGCTAAATAAGCATTATTTCACATTACCATTAAACATGATGTTTAATCGATAAAACTTAGGAAAAACAGTTGGGATTTCAAAGTAGTTACCGGATTTAGATACATCTTTAAAAAGTTTAAATGTAGATTAGATAATTCTTCTAACATTTTCAGAATATACAAGGTCCATTCAATTATTTAAGTGTGAGTCATAATAAAGATCATATGAGATTTATTAAATGGTGATTAAGTAAAGAAGTATGAAATGGGAAACTTTTAGGCACGTTTATTAAAGAAAAACTATTTTTTCCATATTTTTAAAATTTATCTCTCAATGAAGATTGAAGAAGTTCATGGGGTATGAACCCTAATAGTTAGTATTTGGGGAAGAGTGGGTATAAAAAGGGTTCTTAGACGTTTGCAGGCATTTGAATCCTCTGAAAACAAGGTGAGAGCTAGGGCTCTCTGGAAGAAAGTACCTAGATACCCAGGCCCTCACAAGGTCTGTAAAATTGCAAATGCCAGCATTATTTCTAGAGAATTCTGTAGCCTCAGAAGTTTGTTCAAGTTCTGCCATTAGGAACTTATATCTCAGACGGAGGCAGCAGCAATCCAGACCTAGGGTGGTGTTCGACAGGGTGTTCGACAGGGCGTTCAACAGTGAGGACATGAATTGTATAGAAGGCGGAAGTGTCAGAGCCTTTGCAAATGATCCTCTCCTGATTCTCAGGTTAAATTGTACTTCGCAGCTTCTTTGACTCTCCTGGTTCAATTAGGACCTTTATTCAGTGCCTCTTCTGTGAATAGTTTATAACCAGATTACATCATTTCAATCCATCATAGTACTTACCAAAATTTATTAACTTTTACTTCTCTGTTTTCTTTCTCTTTGAATTATAACATGCATTCTTTATTTTTATATCTCTGATATGTGGTACATTGAATTCCATATAGTAAAATCAAAATAAATATCCACGCAGTAAAAAAGGATGAGTGGGTAGATTCTTAATATAAGATTTATGAAGGACTTCAAAATGTCTTCTACATTATAATTCTATCTTTAGGCAACTTTTAGGTTTTTTTAAAAGGAAAGGGCATTCAGAACTAGGGCCCTAGAATTTGAGTAATTTCTGACAGTGAATTATGTGGCCAAGAATGGAACTGACACCCATTTGAAATGTGAAATAATAGTCCTCATTTGTCACAGTCTTGAGTATTCATATGCATGTATTTGTAGCTAAAAGACATTGCAGAAAGGCAGTAAATGGTTCACCAGCATCCATTATTATAAAATTATACGTTAAAATAGCTAGCACATATTTGCAGTTTTTAGATTTAAGATATGCAAATGAGTCCGATTTTTCAAAAGGTTTATTTAATGTAAATTAGAAACAAATTCACACAAAAATGAGAACCACACACATGACTCTTATAGGTTCCCTTTCTGCTAGTTTTCTCTTTTATAGATTTTTTCCTGTACTCAAGCCCTTTCATTTCCTCTTCCTTTGTGATTGTCCTAAATATGGTACCCTTTCACCTTTGGGACCATTATTGGACACCTAACGGGTAAAACAACAGCGTCAGTACATGGTAGTGTAGCAAGCGGTACAGCAGATCACGAAGGCAGATGAAATGTGTACTGCTCTTTTCTGGGACTGTGAATTCTTTTCATAGATACCTTTTTCATGTAAACTCTAGTTTTTACAATAGTGGTCAACTGTTACTTGGCAAAGATAAAAAGGAGCACATCAATCTTTGGTTACTTTTTGTATAATTTAAGGGAATTAAATGACTTACAGAAATTATGCCTTAAGGAAATGACTACTAAAAATAATGTAAGATCATTTCTGGCATCTGATTTCCAAGAGATTAAATGAAAAGAGAAACCTTGGTGGCCTCTTCAGATTGCTTCCTGTGTAATGGGATAAATTTAACCTTCTACTTTGGCTCTTATAATCTTAGGGGTTTTAGATGAAGGATTAGAAAAATATTTCTTTGGAAATTTGCTTTAGGAATAAGGCAGAAAAGTGTCTCTGAATCCTTTAAGCATAAATATATGCAAAACTAAACAAACATAGAAACAGCCACAAAAAAGTATATAAAAAAAGCTACATTTACAAAATCCAGACCTTCATTCTGTGGTACATTTTTCTTCTTTCCTTGGATAAATAAATGGGTAAGAAGGACGAAGGGGAAATAAGTGTGTGTGTGAGTGTGTGTGTGTGTGTGTGTGTGTGTGTGTGCGTGTGTGTGTGTGTGTATGTAAGCAGGCAGCAAAGAAGACCAACAAAAAGAAAAAAATATATACACACCTGTATATATAAAACTTTGTATTTATTTATAATACATAAATATTTATATATTTAATTTGCATATATAAATTACATATATAAATGTTATATCTATATCTTACTTATCTATCAAAGTAGTTACTTATGGATTTAAGGTCACTTTGTCATCACCTACTTACTTTAATTTCTTAGACAAAGTAAATAGTTCTCATTCTAAAGAAAAGGTGGTAAAGGACAAATAGTGAAAACTTACTTAAATTTCTGTATTTGCTATTTTTGCAATTCTTAAACTACTGAAGCATAGAAACAAAGTTACTGTTTTGTCCAATATTCTTTACGAATGTATATTTATCAGTATTTAAAATTCCTTTCATGGGATGCCTGAATTCTAACACAGCAAGTCATTTTTAGTAATATATTTTATTACTTGAATTTATTAAAGTTCCTATGTTATCCCAACTCTTAAGTCTCATCACTTTAACTTTGAACTATCTATCAAATTTCTTTTGTTTGTCTATTTCCACCATGGGAATCATATTAACAACTCATATATAAAATATATATGCTACTAGTGCAGGAGATTTTACCAGTCAGTATCATGCTTTCTTTTTAACAGTGATTATTCTTTCAAAATTTTGTATCCTTTTTTTACCCAACTCTTAAAGGTAGAACCAAATGTGGACTAAATTCCTTCACGCCTTGGGCTTACATATGAGATGTCAGTTAAGAATTTCACTCATTTCAAATATCCAGGGTATTTGTGAGTGAAATATTTAATGCTTATTTTGCATGTTTTAGGGCCAGGGCTTTATGTAGGACAAATCCACAGTCAACATCACGCCAAATGGGTAAAAGCTGAATCAGGAACGAAAAATGTAGCTACTTTTACTACTTTTATGAAGCATAGTATAACACTAGAAATTTTAGACAAAACAAATTAGTGGAGAAAAATACCAAAAAGCATATGAATGGGAAGACAGGAAATTAAATTACTCCTCTTCACAGATGATATGACTGTCTATTTAAAAAAAAAAACCCTACATTCCTTCAACAGACTATTAGATTGATAATTCATTAAAGTAGCAGGATATACAAATCTCCATAATAAATAGTAGCTCTTTTACATAACAATAATAAATTTGTGAGAAAGAAATTGTGAAAGTAATCTAATTCACAATAGTTACAATAAACAAATAAACAATCTAGGAGTATATTAATATATTAATTAAGAAAATAAAACTCCTTATAATGAAACATCTTATAATGAAAATTATAATACACCAATGAAAGAAACTGTAGAAAATGTGCATGCATACACACACACACACACACACACACACACACACACACACAAATGCCCCATAGAAAGACTTACAGTATTCATAAATTAGAATTACTATTGATAAAATGACAGTACTACCAAGGACAGTGTACAGGTGTAATGGAATTGCCACCAAAATACTGATGAAATTTTTCATAAAACTAGAAAAATTCTAAATTTTATATGAAAGCTCACAATGTACTAGAAAATTTTAATACTATAGCCTCATCATTGGGCCATCAGCCTCAGCTGACCTTGACTAAACTACCCAGCTGCAACTCAGAGATAATTTGGCTCAGCTCATCAGACTAGCTGCACCATGGCCTGCACACATAGCCTATTTTCCTAGCCTGTTTCAAGGACTGTCTACCCGGGGCATGTCTAGGACACACTGAATCTTACCTGCTTGCCTGGACCCTGACTGCTCCCCAGATCTTCCTGCCTCATGATGAGTGGCCCCCTCTATTTAAACCTGCCCCAGACACATCTGCCTGACAATGTGTGATCAAATATAGGTAACAAATTGTAGACTAATCCATTATTGGCTTTGTGCTTCCTGCTTACCAAATGTATGTAAGTCACTATTTTACTCTAAGCCAGTACTGGTGATTTAGACTTAGTTGCTACCAATCCATTTGTGTAAATAAAAGTCCCCTTCCAACTCCCTTGGTGCAGAGCATTTCCATTTGGCTGGGTTCAGATTCTGCAACAAGAGGCTTGGAATAGCTAGGACAATCTTGAGTAAAATGATACTGAAGAGCCATACTAACCAAAACAGTATTGTACAGGCATAAAAACAGATACATAGGACAATGGAAAACTATAGGGAGCCCACATAAAAAATCCACCCATCTATCACTGATGGTTAAAAAAGGTGCCAGAAACACACACGTTGAAAGAAAAACCTGCTTAGTAAATGGTGCTGGGAAAACTGGATATCCACACCAGAAATCTGAAACTGAGTCCCTCTTTCTCTCACCCTGGAAGAAAAATCAACTCAAGGTGAATCAAAGCCCTAAATGCAAGACCTAAAAATCTGAAATTACCAGGAAAACCATTGGGGAGAGAATTCAAGATGTTAGTACATACAGTGATTTCCTGACTAAGACTTCAAAACACACAGGAAGCAAAAGCCAAAATTGACAAACTGTAATATGGCAAACTAAAAACTTCTACAAAAACAAAGAAGTAATCAAAGATTGAAGAAAGAATCTAATAATGAGAGAAAGTATTTGACAGTATGCATCAGACAAAAGCCTAACACCAAGAGAAAGATGTCAAAAATACATCAAAATATTTAAAAAATCCTATTATAAATGGGCAAATGATCCAAAAAGACACTTCAAAGAAGAAATATCATGGTCAAGAAATATAAAAACTAATATCATTCTTCACCAAGGAAATGCAAATCAAAATCAGCTCAATTGGAATGACTGTTATTAAAAGAAAGAGGCTCACGTAAAGCCAACGAGTGTGTAGAGATAAAGGAATTTGCAGACACTTGTGGTGGGAATGTAAATTAATACAGCCAGTATAGAGCACACTGTGAAGCTTCCTCACAAACTGAGAATAGATCTACCATATGATCTAGCTTTCCTACTTCGAAGTATCTATCCAAAGGAAAACAAACAAGCATAATAAAGAGATGTCTGAATCCTGTGTTTATGGTGGGTCTCTTTGAAGTAGCTAAATTGTACCAACTTGCATGCCTATTAATAATGGCTAAAGAAAATCTGATACAACACACACACACACACACACACACACACACACAATGGAGTATTATTTGGACATAAAGCAGAAAGGAATCATGTCATTTGTAGTAAAAAGTTTGGCCCTGAAATACATTTTATGTGAAATAAGTCAGACACAGAAACACAAGTATCACATGTTCTCTCTCATTTGTGGAAGTAAGAAAAAACTGACCTGAACATGAAATTGAATACTACATCCTAGAAAGGTGAAGGTGGTGGAATATGGAAGAAATGGAGTTTGGGTTCAATTAGTACATTTTGTATCAACATATGAAATATCACACTGAATTCCATATACAATTAATATGTGTTAATGAAAGAGAATATGGCATTCTGAACCAGAATAGAAAATTAGTGAAATATAAGAATATAACCACATTTATGGATGAGAACAATAAAAATGTACCTACCTATACATCATGTGCATGAGGTAAATAAAACATAAGAAATGCAAGGATCATCCTTCTCTATGGGTCAGCATGAGTACATTTCCACATTTCTGATTGCTCTGAATCATCCTCTCCACCTCATTTTATTTTTCCACACTCAAAGTACATTGAATTCTACAGGAAAGAATCAGTGGGAAACGACCTCTGTGAGTGTGTGTGTGTGTGGTTTGTGTGCATGTGTGTGTATGTGTGTGTGTGTGTGTGTGTGGTAAAGGGTCCTTGTTCTGGGTGAATAAAGTTAATAAACATTTAATTGTGTCACACATTGCTTGATAAAAGACTTTATAAACTGCCATTTCTTGCCAGAGACTGCTATTACATACTGACGGAAGTTTCCTTCTATGGTAATCAAAGCAGAATCCTCAGTTAGGAGTTGAGGGTTTGTAACTCTGTATCTTGGTGCATTTCTCTCAATAACCTATGACCATTGCAGCTCACATCGGCCAAAGGGACTACAAATAGTATTTTGTCTCCTAAAGTTTCACAATATTACTGAATTCCATATCATGTTACAAGTTACCCTGGAACATAAAATTTAGTTTGTCTTCTTTCCAGATGACATTACTCACATTAAACTTGTCTTGTACTTATTAAACTTCACTTATCTATAGTAAAGTTGCAGAGATCAAGCTGTACAGAGGAAAACAACATTGAGGTGAATAAGAAAGTTCCTATAACTTAATTGAAGCAAAGGTAAAAATAATGATGGGTTATAGGTTATTGTCATGTTTTTATACTATTCTTAAGATTGACCAAGACCTGTGCAATTCACTGCCCTAAGAAATTCCAAATAGACAAGAATTCAATAGGTCATTCTTTTGTACAAATGTTGAGAATACTATTTTTGTCTCAGAACAAGTTCCTAGGTCTTTCATTTTTCCTGGCTTTTTTATCAATCTGTCGTAACTACTTCACTAATTTCAATTATTATAACTCAGTATGCATTGTCACCTCATTCTTGCCATTCATTTTTATTTGTTTGTTTGTTTCGTCTTTTTGAGACAGGGTCTGTCTATGCAGTTCAGGCTGGCCTTGAGCTCACTTTGTAGCGCAGGCTGGCCTCGAACTCACAAAGATCCTCCTGTCTGTTTACAAGTGCTGGGGTTACAGGTATGCGCCACCACGCCCAGCTTTGTCATTCATTTTAATTTTCAACATGTTTTTTGCAAATATGCAGGTATTCCTCCTCCATGTAAATTTTAGAATTAGGTCATCAAATATTAAAATATATATACTCTGTTGCAAATGTTTTTGTGTTGCAAGTTTTCATAATATTTGTATAAATATGAATACATTGTTATTAACATTGCAAAACATTTTCTACATACTATCCATAAATATTTTCACCTGTATTAATCTGGCTTATCGTGTCATAAAATCTAATCCCTTAGTAATATTTCATGTCTTTTAACAATATTTTTATATCTCTATATGGAAATCCTACAACTTTGTTATATATATTCTCAGTACCTCATTATAAAATTACGTGTTCAATTCAACGTTACTAATGAAGAATATTGCAAACACATACTGTATATAGATCTAATGCCCATTCTTTTTTCCTGAGGTTTTTTTTACAGACAGTCATATGATATACAGAAGACAAATCTTTATTATTTTCTTCTTCATAACTCTAATAGTATTTGGTTATTTTTGACTAACATCAGTCATTAAAAATTGAACAGAAATGTCAATATCTCTTATCTCACATTAATAGGATGTTTTCTTTAGATTTTCATATAAATTTTATTTTACTAAATAATTTTTCCTTTCCTTTACGTCTTTAGTTTGTCACCTTTTAAAATTTTTGAATATGTGTTGACTGCTTTGTGTTTATTTAGAAAACTGTATAGTATTTTCCTGAAAATCAGTAAGATTTGTTATTAACATTGAGAAATATTCCAAGACTAAACCATCTCATTATAAACCCATTTAATAAGTATACACTTTAAAATACATTGTATATTTTGTTTGTATACTTTAAGTTAATGTTTTGCATATATGCTCATAAGATGTATTTTGTTAGTATTCTGCATGTATGTGCATAAGAGAGGTTAGCTTATATATTATATTACCTGGCATTGTCCAAGTTTACTAACAAACTTTACTAACATTCAAGAATGATTTGGAAAGTTCATTCTTCATTTCGTGGAGCATTTTTCTATTTGAAAGTGTAAATGTACTAGTTTGAATTTGTGGAACCTCTTGTGTACTCATAGCTTGGTCTATCCCTGAATTCCTCTTTCCCTTCCTTTGTAAGTAGCATTTGACTATGGGTTCAAATTTACTTAAGGGTTTTGATTTTTTTCTTGAAATTACTTTTAACAAATTTTGTACATTTAGGAATTTCATTTTCTCTAATCATTCAAGTATGTTGGACAAATATTATAATACTCTTTGTATTTCCAAATTTAATCTTATCTACATTTCTAGTTATCCATCTTTGTGGGGATGTATCTGCATGTCTTTGTACACATTACACAAGTAAATTTAAGTGTGGGTTGTTTCATTTCTTTATCCTGACCTTGTTATTATCGCTCTTAGTTCTTCACTTTTAGCATTCTTAATTGTAGATATTATGCTTTTACTAACTCTATGAGCTTATTTGCTTTCAATCTTTTTATTTTATAAACATGTATTTTGCAAGTATGTAACCATCTATTTGTTTTAGCTGATATTCCTCATATATACTTTTCAGTCAAAATAACTGAAAAACAATAAATGACATATTTAATTTGTTTTATACCCCACAGAAATTTTAGAAGTTATTATATTTTCATTTCTAGTTATATTGAAAGATAGTTTGGCCATTTTTCTGAAATTAAGTTCTAATTTTATTTTTCTCAGACAGGGTCATTCATATAACATCAGATTAACAAGCTTATTCTCAAGGATTGGTGCATCTTCTAACATGATGATTTTTAGTCATTTTGATCTCTAATTTATCTTAGGGGTCAGACACATTCTCATATATGTCTAATGTTTATATGATAATCTGACAAGAAATTATTCTTATAAACTCATATCAAATACAGATGTTGAAGTCTTGTTAAAATTCACTCATGGCATTTAAAAATATTATGAATAGCAGAGGTGGTGGGAAGGGGGAGGGAAAAGATTAAAATGTTCTATGTACATGTCTCAATTCCTTATGGTGAATGTAATCATTGTGTCCTGCACATATAGACCAATAAAAGCTTTAAAAGTAAAAATATTATAATGTTAAAATAAAAATCTATTGGATATATTGCATTAACAAATATTTTATAAATACTTTACTACCTATTAAAGGTAAATAAAAGATTAAATCTAAAGTTTTCTTTCCTTTTTAAAGTGTAGCTATTAGAAACTTGAAGTTGCATACATGCTTTCTGATATTTATGGGACAGTGCTGATTTAGGAAGAATCAAATTCTGTTGTCTTCCATCAGCTGTGATTTTAAGGATAGGGCTGGAAGAGTCCCCAGAGAACAAACAGCATTTTAAGCCATAGAAAAATCTATAAACCAAATGACAGCCTTGCTGGGCAGAGCAGGTGGGTGCTAGAAATCCTCTTTGGAATAGAACATCTCCAGGGTTTGGGACATAGATTACCTACTGATTACTGGTTTATGGCAAAATATTTCACATCCCAAATAATAATATATCATATAGAAAGGACCACACAGTTCACAGATGATAGAGAAAAGGGTCTGATCATTGCTACCAACTACTGTGAACACAGCTCTCTACACTACATAACACAGTGGAGAAAACACGCAAAATTGGTGCTACCTTCCTCAGAGTTTATCATGGGAAGTTTTCTTGAAGCTTTTTAAATGCCTGAATTGATAAAATGAAATGTTCATCTTTATTATGTTTTTTTTTATTTTATATATGTTTACTTGTTTAGATACTTGGGATGCAATGAAACATGTAATTTACTGGTAGCATATGGAGAATACAGAGTTGCAACAGCAAAAATCTACCAATGAGACTTTAAGAGTTATTAATAAGCCTGGAGTATGTTTGGAGTGCACACTCTGGATGGAGACATAGGATAGGAGAGTTTCACTCTCTTGTTTGCTACTTCTTGTAAAAGAGAGAAGTAAAGGGGTTAAAAAACCTCCAGGGTACAAAAGGAAAGAATGAGGAAGCTCTTTATTCCGAGGTAGAGAAAATAGCAGAAGTTCTTACCCTGGGTATGTGTCTTTGCAGAAACTAGAAAGATGAGGCAGTGGTGACCTAGTTATCAGGCGATTTGGTTTGAATAGCGGGGCTAGTGGTGGATTTGTAATATGACGAGGTTTTCAACTGCATAAGATATTTATGTGGTCACTTCTAACATTGGAATGTGCAGCTTTTAATGAGTTTTCTTTCTAATATTCAATTCTGGTGGTTCTTGCACTCTACCACCTGTCTTCAATTATAAGAAAAAGCAAACTACAGTGTATTGGAAGAAGTTCCATTGGTTCTCAAGAAATTACATTTTGAACCTTTTTAATAGTCATTACCACATTAAATAATTCAGTATATTTCAATTGGGAAAAACCTTTGAGGTATTAAAAAGCGTTAAGTATAATTTAAAACGTTTAATTAATTACAGATGTGAAGTCTAACCTGTTTCAGTCAGCTGACCACTGAAACGGAAGTGTTTTCAAGTAATTTTCACTGAACGTCAGTGACGTTAAGCACTTTGAAATGAAAGCAGCTGTCTGATCTCCAAACGCTTGGCTCCAGTTTGGTTGAATTGAAAATACGTGAATGAAATTTCCAGTTCAAATAGAAGAATGGGATATAGCTGCTTTCATAACAACCCTAATATATGGTTGTACAGATTGGGTTGATATTCAGGAGGTAGAAATCGGGAAAAATGCGAGGACTCCACTCACCATTGGTCTAGAGAGACAGAAATCAATGAACGTTGTGCTGCAGTCTCAAGTGCTAACCTGGATCATGAGGGAGACCTTAAAATTAGGCAACATCACAGTGTACAGATTTGATATGAAGACATTTACCTGTCAGTCATAAATGATTGGTGGGATGGGGTCTTACAGTGTAGTGTTTGGATATTTTTTCACTAAAGTTTTACAGGCAGAATTCATAGGGTGAGTCATATATTTCTATGAGAAATCCTGTGTGGCAGTGCATAGGTCTTGAGGTTAATAAAAATGCTGAAAAATCTATAATATGTAATGATGAAGGACTTTGTGCTCTGGTGTCTCTGTACTTATTATCCCTCTTTGTTCTTGTAGTTTAAAAGTAACATACCACTGTCATACATATTTTACTTCAAAGTCTGATATGTCTCTGTGTATATATAATAGATGCACATGTATATATATATGAATGGATATAATACTTATATTAATGAAGGCCAAAGGAAGAAATCAGAATTTCTTTAAGTTGTGATTATGCTCATGTTAATAGCAACAAAGTTAATATAAAATTTTCTCCTAGAATAACAAGCTGATCATATGTCATGGTGACTGAACCAGAATCATAAACTTTCAATTTTAAGTAATAAATCAAATTGTTGACATTTTACCTAAGTCAATACTCATTTTAAAGACAAATGGATATTCCTTTAAATGATTAAATAACATATTGATAATAGAATTCAGCCACAATAAAAAAGAAATATCAAATTTGTTGTATTTTGTAATTGTCTTTATATTCCTGATTAAGTTTTCTAATTTTATTAGATTTCAAATTTTAAATTCTACTCTAGGAAACATACTGCTTCCATGTACTTTCAACAATTCAATGCATTTGAGGAACTGTGTTTTTTAACCAAACATTTACACTCATTACAGTGTACTTTTGATCCTTTCAAGGTATATTTTATGCAAAACTGCAATTTTTGCAGCAGTATTATATAAATAATAATTTTAGTGCTAAGCTTTTAAATTGCCATATTTTGTGTTTTAAAGGGACAGGTATATCCTGAGATTCATTCCTATGCTAATTATATTCTTGATTACAGTTTTACTTTTACAATTTGTATAAATGCTAAAATTGTTACAATTACCAGAATTTCTATTGATAAAATGTAGACTGCTTACATGTTTATAGACCTAATATTTTGTGTGCCTATCTCATATACTGACAGAGGAAAGATGTTGACCTATGCCTAGGTTTTCGTTTACGTTTTTTATCCTATTTCATTACTTTAATTATAAAAGCACCTCTCATTTTCAAGTTAATCAACCTTTATCTAAACTCTAGTCACTTTCAATGTCACAAAGTCAGTAGCTCAGTGTGTAGCCTCCTGAAGGTTTCCACAGACTTTTAGAGAAAAAAAAATATACCTCATGATAATTAAAGTAATGATTCATTTCTTACGTATAATAAAGTGATAATAAAGTTGAATCCTGCTTGCTGTGACCAATTCTCACTGTAAAGTAGGCGCTAATAATCATTTTACACACAGAGAAAACAACTCAATATTAATCTATCCATCTTTTACAATGAAAATTCAAATCCTCATCATTAGCTTAAAATCTTGGAAGTATTCAGGTGAAGGTGGAGGTTTTACCTCTTCTTCATTTTCTCATTTAAGCAGGAAAATGGACCAGGCAGTATAGATGTAATACTTGCTTTTGTTGTTGTTGTTAAGGTTTCTGATAAACAAATGCACAAGTTGCTTCTGTAACACTCGGGGAGGATCTCATCAACTAAACGCAGACAATGTTTTCCTTAATGCAGAATCCAAATATTTCTACTATACATCATACATTTACTCTTTTATTTCCTTTTTGATATCCAAAGGAAATAGCAATAGCTATAGTATTGCAAAAATTATGTTTCATAGGCTTGTCCCTCAAATATATAACAAACCACATGAAATGGATAATTACTCAACACAAAAGCCAGAAAGACACTGATCAGTAAAAAGATATAACAATAAACAATTTATATAGACTTTGTACTGCTGTGTATGTCTCCCTAGGAGGAGCAGCTTTTGTGAAAACTTCGCATGATAGAGATATTTGCAAGTGGTAGAAATTTTACTTAAAAAAATATAATTTATTAGCTCATAAGTCCCAGTTAATGCTGTTAGACCTGTGGCAACTCTTGGAGAGGGAAAGGAACTAAATTCCTTTTGTATACATCGACATGCATGAGTCTTTGGGAGCCTGGCCATGGAATATTATGGCTTTTATCTAGATGTCCCCTCAAAGCCTCAGATAGTCATAGGTGAGGATTTTTCAGAACTTGCTGGGTTTAGAGTGTGTGACTTTGGGACTGATTCATGGTGCAATTCTAGGGTCAAGCACACTAGGACTAAGGGTATGAGTGCTACTCACCCTAAGTAGCCTGGATAAAATACAAGGGACAGAGTTATGGTCATCCCTTGCTTACTCTTGACTGCCCACTCACCATGGGCTATTTCTCCTCTGTGATTCCCTTCTGCCATGGCACCCTGCCTTGGAGCCAGCCAGTTATGGACCAAACTGTGAGATACATAAACCTTTCTCCTTTTAACATTGGATATTGGGTATTTTGTCTGTCTCAACAATGAGAGAAAACTAACTAACACTCTAACATATCACTGTAGGTGATTTGCAAGAAATATTTTCACTTACTCAGACCATTTTTAAAAATTTTTCATGATATAGTATGGGCCACTAGAGCCAGGGGGCTACTGTCAGTGTTAGGAACATTGAAAACATACATGAGGATAAATAAGAAAGATAATGAAAACTCTAATAAATATTCTGTAGAAAATGAAAGGTGTGCTGTGTCAAGAGGATAAGTGGCGTTGGAGGCTTTTTAAATCCATTTGACCTCAGTTTGCAGATCTATCTCAACTCCATAAAAGGTTTCCTGAGGTCAAGGACCAAGGCACACTGATGTTTGTATCTCTTGGTGCCAGCATGCTGACCCTGAATGTCATAAAATGATTTGGAATTTTTCTCTAACTCCTTGGCCCATAACAATTAGAAAACAGATAAAAATCGGCATTTAATATAAGAAATATAAAATAATTATAGCCACATACTTGTTCGTGCTATTGACTTCTAAACCATACAGTGGTGAAACTATGAAATAGATGATTTACCTGCAGACTTAGTGCACGCGGGCCCGGAATGTGGGCCACTCAAAGACGTGATATGGGAGGGTAGGGTCCTCTGCCTGCATCATTTTCGTTTTGCTCCTAAGCAATTTTTAAGTAAGATATTAGGGGCTCCCTCTCTCTTTGATTTTGCTGTACAGGTGCCTGCATCAATAGATGTAAGTCCTACTATACAAGGAGATAGCCTACACTGAGAATTAATAGCTCCTCCATGAGGATGCCCATGACTCTCAAACTTAGGATAATTTTTCTAAACAACTGGGATTGAGTGTACACAATGAAATTATCATTACTTAAACTGAATCAATAAAGTTAAATGGATTCTAACTCAGGCGACAAAAGATATATACAGTTACCCCACTCGGATGGAAATCAATAGCAAGATGAATTTTGGGGGGCATTGTTTGCTAATTTTTACTCATTATGTTTTCTATTAATCTCAATGATTTAGTATAGATACTATGACCTTTATTTTGGGGTTGAGGAGAGCAATCGCCAAACAGATATGTCAATCATTATGGAGGGAATGAGATACAAGAAAATAGGTGACAATAATTATTAGTGGAAAGAAATTATATATATACATGTATATGGGATATATCTAATAATGACAAAATTAGGTTTTTAGTTATATATAACGAAGAATGTGATGAAATTCATGAAAACTATAGAGGAAATACTATTAGTACTTCACATTTTCATGATAAATGATTTTATAAAATACCACAAGTAATCAAATATTAGAGGAAATACAATGATGGTGCTTTTGACTTTGTTGACTCTCAAATTGTTGTGTGTGTGTGTGTGTGTGTGTGTGTGTGTGTGTGTCTGTGTGTCTGTGTGTGTCTGTGTGTGACTGTATTACTGGTGAGGGAACCCAAGCCCTTCAGACTGAACTATGTCCTCAGCATTTTTTCCTTTGAGATGAAGCCTTGCTAAGTCACTAAGTTCCCCATGCTGGACTCACACTTCTGATCCTCCTGCTCCAGCCTCCCATGGTGCTACAATTGCAATCACAAACCACCAAACTCATCTTCAAACTCCATTTTATAATCTCTTCTATGAAAAACAATTCTCAAAACTTAGGAGAGGGGATTGATTTGTGTATCTGCTTAAAGCTGTCTAGGATGGATAACTACTGCTCTAAAAACTTAATAATATAATGGAAATATGACATTTATATTTTTATAATGTTTACATGATAGTGAAAATATAAAGACCATGAGATTATTGGCTTCAATTATTTCAAAGAATTTGGGATCCTCATAGTATATGTAAATCTTTAATTTTGGGATGAGTTCAGTAATGACTAAATTGCTTGGATAATAATTTGGAGAGCCAAGGTACTTTTATTTAGGTTTCTTCACACTGATAAGATTTATTCTGCAAATTACCTATATGGGTATGAAGTAAAGTACTAAGATTTAATCAAGGGCTCAGTGGCTTCAGGCAAGTACTAAGTGAAGTAAAAGTACAGCATATCTTTTTAGTCCTGTAAATGCCTATAGCAGCGGCACTGAACCTATGGCACACCTGTCAGTATGATATTTTTAAATAAAGAAATGTTGATGTATAAGTTCTAAACGAAATCCTCAGTATTCAGGTTCAATAACAGTGTAGGCACTTGGCAGTATATAAGTGGGTTTGGGTTTTAGCTTGGTAGTTGATATCTAAAAGTTTTGCTATCACTGGCCTGTAAGTCTCATATTCTGATATTCTTGGAGGCTAATAGCTCAACAACAAAAAATAGTAAACACAATTGTAAAAGCAACTGATAAATGCCACTTATCACTTATTGAGCCCATATTATACATCAGGCATAGTGTCAAGGACGTTACATACATTGTCTTTAATTCTGACAACAAACTCTAACTTGAAAATAAAAACGAGACATACAGATGTTATGTAGGTTGGTATGTGTCATGAAGCTACTAAATAACACACCAAGTCTTAAATTCAAGTCTTACGTAAATCTCCTCCCATATCCCCTACAGCCTCCATGTCATATAGCTATTGTTTCACAAAAGTTAATGATAACTCTTGTCTGTGGTAAACAGTATCACATAATAGTGAGGCAGAATACTAACTAATCTTTTTAAGAGTGTTACCCTGAAAATATTTAAAAACCATAAAATCTCAAGGGCCTCTGTTTAAAAAACAACAGAAAACAACAACAACAAGAAAAACAGACGATGTTTGAGTATAAAACTTAGCATTCTCCCCCTGTTGGAAGCAGAACAAGAGGCCGAAAATGTTCCATTTAGTAGTTGTCAAAACGATTGATTTTTTCTTTTCTTTTAGATATATTGAGAATTGTTACTCTTGATTCCTGTCTATCATGGTGAATATGGCTCTAAGATAAAGGTGATTCTACAGGGTAGGTAGGTGTGGCATTTTGGAGTCAGAGCGAATATTTAAACAATGGTCTACAGTCTCTGTTTTTCTACATGCTGCCGTCTTTGGAACGTACACTTTGCTCAAGGCAAAGGTCACATGTTTAGGGAAAACTACTCTTTTTATTGCACTTTAGTCCTTACATAAGGAGATAAACAAGTCTCTCTCTCACAAACATATCTGCACAAGACACACTGCACACACCCTTCTCACATTTAGAATCACAAAATATTTCATCTCCAACTGCAAATCAAGGCATATCTCAATCCCTTGAGAAAAGGGGATAATGGACAAAATACTCATCATTTTATAGATTTAATAAAAACTGCAGAATCATTTCCAAAGTATAATAGCCACAAGTTATTTAGGACTTGTTACTTTAATTTTTAAAAAATCATTTCCAGTACTAGGGGTCAAATTTAGGGTCTTACATTTTGTATGCAAGCATTTCACAGAATTACAGCCCATGCTGAGGATCTGTTTCTTTAGAAATAATATATTGTTTAGATTTCTGGCATGATTAAGAGGTGAAAAATATGATGTTGACAATTTTAAAATTAAAAATGAACTAGAGAGCTTTCCTTCTGTAAACAAAATTCATCTGTGAACCAACACTCCTAATCGTTACATATGTCTCTTCTGAATGGCAGAAATTATTTGATTGATAAGAATTTTGATAGTCCTTTTTGCTCTACTGACTGATACTTTAATGGAATCAGTGCCAAATGAAAAATAAGCCCAGGTGTCCTATATGTCATGTTCAGAATCACAGCTATTACTTGGAAAACAGTGAAGTTTTAAATACCAAGTAAATATAAATTTTCTGATGAAGATTATTGCAGGTTTGGACAAGTCGACAACAATAAATAAATATTCATTATATCAGCTATAAGATAAGGGAAACAGACCATTTAAAAAGACTACAATGCCATGATTGCTATAAATGTAGCTATTTTTCCTTTTATAAGCTAAAAGGATAATAGTATTTAATGGTGAAAGAATCTGTCATCAAGTATCCTACTGGAGAAATTTGCTATCAAAAGCTTCATGAACACATTGGCACAGAATTTTGCTATCAAAAATATCATGAAATATCATGATATTTCCCACAGAATTTATTGATGGGTATACTGAAACAATAAGGACATTTATATGCTTCAGGAATTAAATCCATTAGTCCAAGGGTGCATGAACAAAATCTTGGGGAAGGAGATGGTGATTGGTGGTATTCACACTTTTTGTAAATCATATGCTGACATTAAAAGAAATGTATTTTCTAAGTTTTTGTGCTTCAGATGTTACTCATGAGGGGAAAGGAAAAACATTGAGTGTATGTTCCAATAAAAAGAAATATACACTGAATTCAAGCTGAAAGTATATTTGACATATATGCTCCTTTTAAAATATAAAAGGATTAACTTTCAGATCTCAATATACAAGCTCATAGACTTAACCCCATAAAACTGAGCTGAAATTATCACAGAAAGATGGAGAAATATTGTTAAAAGTGAATCAGTTTATATTGATAAACTCTTTTCCATTATTTTTCCAGGAACAGTGACATTTTATGTGTAACAAAGACAGTGTATATATATATATATGTTTAGTATTGTCATAGATCTCCCTGTCTTCACATTGTTAACAGTTCTGATTAGGTGATAAGACTAACATCCACCAGTAATCAGAGGAAGATAAAAATTATGTAACTAAATGCTAAAGTAGGAAATCTTAATAGCATTCCACGTCCATTCGTACTTTACAATAGCCCAAATCCTCAAAGAGGCTCTGACACCCACACTTTCAGCAGCCAACCTCCCCATGCCGTGGCTCCCTTCCACCCCACTGGTTTTGGAGGCTGGGACAGCTGTGTGCATGCCCTGTAAGGGGCTCATGTGAGGGTGCAGGTCTGCCAAGCTGGCTCTAGAAACTTCCCAAAGACTTGCTCTCTTCTGCAGAATCTGCTGAATTTTTTTTTCCAATTATTCAGACACAGGAGTACAGGGAAGAGAGGAACATGAAAAGAAGCACTACAACTTACGTAAGATTTTTGTGCTGTCACAGAAGCATACAGTGAGCCATACTTCAAGTACTAATCTACTACATCCACCTGAGAACACGGTCTACAATTGTAGTAATGGTTCTAGCCATAATCTGACTAGCATATTTATACTTAAATATGCTTCTTTGTACATAGAAATTACAAATATCTACAGTACAGAACAGAGCATGAAGAGAAAAATAAAAGCTTTCCCTTAGGACAGCATTTGGATTTGTTCTGCAATTTACTGTAGTGATTAAACTAGCAAAACTACAGCTACACAAACAAGAAATTGTTAAATATTTACTTTGGAAAGAAGTTTAACTCAAATACCTGGGGTATCCAGATACTATGCTTTTTAATTAGTTTAAATAAAATCAGCAAAAAGATTAGATGGGTTTGTGCCAGTTATCTCCAACAAAAAGAAATGAGTTTAAATTCTCGATTTCTGTGATCAGTAATAAAAACTTGTCTTCCTTAAATATTTCAAAATGCTCTTGATATACTGATTTCTAAAACACGACCTAGCCCCTGGGCAAGCTCTGTGACACAGTAACCACCTCTTCGTCTTGTGAGCTCTGCAGAGAATGTGATGGTGGAGATTCAGCTCCAGCAGCCACTTTTAATTTATATTGATAATATGATCCCAGGTGTATTTTGAATTATCTCACCATGTTCCTTTTCCCATAAACTGTCAGTGGTAATTTCATCCAGCGCACGTGTTGTGCTTACAACATTACAGACAGTAATGTAGGGTTATTCAGGACGCTTCTACACTTACAAGTGGTTTTACCTGTTTTGAGAGTACAAGCAAAGGAATCAGTGAACTCAAAAAATGTATGTGCCAGTCACCAGGTGCCCTCTAGGCGCCTCACCTAAAGATGGGGAACCACGTAAGCGAGGCGATCAAAAATATGGAGGCCTTCTGTGTTAGCCAAGCTGCTGCTAAGGTGTCTGTAGTCTAAAGACAAATCAGGCAAAAGAAGCAACCCGGTGAGGCAACCACTGGGGGATGGAAAGGACACATGGCCTTTGGCCTTTGTCCCAGGTGGAGGGCTCACAGAACCCTCACTCACTGGCACTTTTCAGCGAAGATACCCATGAACATAGAGAAGGCTCTGGATCTCCGGGCCCTGGAAGCAGAGATTCATTTCCAGACATTACAGAGGCACAGGAAAATCAGAGAGTAATTTTTTTTTAAGTCATGTTAGAATCCTATCTTTGAAGATTTGCTCTTGGTTTAGTATGTATAGATCTGCTAGTATCTCTTGAAGTTAACAAAAATTAAGTAAACACAATTCCTTTATATGATGTTTAGTTTATATTACAAAGACAAATTATTAAGAAGAGACAACTTAAGCAATTCAAGTATCAATTCATAGGAAAGGGAATTCTTGAAAATGTATTATTTTCATTAAGGGAATATTATACAGTAATAAACAAAACAAAAATCCTAAATCATACTTACTAGTACATGTTTAAATCTAATGACTGTCCAAATGTCTCACTGAATAAAAGAAGGCAGATGTACAAGTATACACATTGTATGATTACAGTTATGTGAAGGTTAAGAATAGGAAAAACTGAACGACAGTGATAGAATCGGTATAGTGATTGCCTCTGAAAAAGGTGTGGAGCAGTTTCTGACAAGAAAGACAAAGGTACTTTCTGGGCATGTGGAAATGTACCGTGTCTGGTCTCAAGGTGGACGAGGACGTACGAAAGCTCGTAAGGCAACACTCTTAAGATCCATGTACATTGTTGAATTTAAATCATATTTTAGCAAAAAGCAGAACAACCTTTTTCTGTAATGAATACTGGTTAACATTCACTTAACACTTCCTTCATTATTTCAGTCACAAAATGCTTATTATTCTGACACTATTATTAGTCTCATTTTTGTGTAAAAACTGAGGTACAATTAAGATATAAAATTTGTAAGGTCGTTCAAGTAATACCTAGTATTCTGCAGAGCAAAGAACAGATCTTAAACTGTCTAGTTCCAGAGCCTTCAGTCTTAACGAGATCCTATCATTTCTCCATATTAGTCCATATAGACCTGCTTTTTCCGGTATAGAAGACCTATCTGTAACAAAAAATAACAATAAGGCTGTGCAGAGAAAACAAAATCATTAGAAGTGTCTAGGCAATGGAATTTTAGAGCAATAACTATCCAAGTCAGTAGGTTTCTGGGATTTAAACTTTTTCAGTATGAATTATACATATGGATGTTTAAAGCTTTTAACTGTAAATATCACGTTGTTCCCCAAAGACCACTTAAGATAAGACATTTCCCTCTTGCAGTTTGTGAAAGATCAGTGGTTGTTAAGATGTATCAAACCGTATTTGAGAACTTTTCTCTCCACTTTTAAAATAACCTAAACTGTATTATCAGAACACTTTTACATGTCCTGAAAACAAATAGTAGGAGTAGAAGTTGAAGCATGATCCATTATGCTAGACAGAATCCTTCAGGATTCTTAACAAAATAGTGAAGTATGGCATAATTCTAAAGAGACATCAGTTGCATTCTTTAGGGTCCTAAATGTACTAACTTTTGGAGAAATGTTTTGAATTGAAAAGTAAAATAAACAAGGGAAGCCAGCTAAATGATTGGAAACATAATTCCTCTCGAGTTATTTGTAGCCCTTGTGAATTTGTTAAAGGTTAGGATTTGGAGCATGGGGTATTCTTGAGGAGACCTTGTCACCAAGGGATTCATGCAGGTCACCGAATCTGTTCCTCTGGGACTGGTCCTCTCAGTGCCTCCCCTTTACAATTCTGTGCACTCTAAGTAAAGCATAGTTAAGTGCCTATCTTTCTATCTTTAGTCTACATTTGCATAACATTCCTTTCACATTCTTTGAAATCCACAACTTCCTTGCTTACTTAGCAAACACCATAATCTGGTCTCTAGCAAATAAACTAAAAAGGACATCAGAGATTTCTGCCATAATCCTACCAAATTTGTCGCAACCTTCCAATGCCTTTCACTTTTGTTAGTATGGTAGTTACCTTCCTGTTTGTCTGGGGAAAATTACTGAACGCACAACTTCAAGGAGCCAAAGTTTATTTTGCCTTGCAGTTACTGGCTTCAGTCTGTGGTTGGCTGCTCCATTTCTACGGGAAGCAGAGCGTCAGAGTGGCAGAGACCCCTCATGATGCAGTCTCAGAAGCCACCTCTGGGCATCACTGAACTGGGATCTAAGCTGTGAACACATGAATTTTGGGGGGATATTGCAGTGTCAGACCTTAGCGCCTTATGGTCAAATCATTCTGGTATAAAATTTATATTCCCGACTATATTCTGGACCCACCTGATCCCTGATTCCCTTTCAAGGGATTAGTCCCAGTCAACCACTCTAGAGGTGCTACTTTCCTTTCCAAGCAGGTTCTTCCTCTCGCCATTGAGCTCTCCCCAGACACTGCTTCCCTTCATGCTGGGCTCTTCCCTTCAAATCACTGTATGACCTTTGCTCTGTCATTTTATTTCCTCTTACAGAAACTGTTCTCAGAAAAGTAGTGGACATTCCTTTCATTTAAATTCTCAGAAAAGAAGGTTTTTGTTTTATTTTGGTACTAGGACTTGAACTTATGATCTCAGGCATGCCAGGCAGGCGCTGTGCCACTGAGCTATATCCCCAGGCACTCCCCCACCAAAAGATTTAGTACCACTCTCCTGCGTCTTTTCATTATACAGACCAATTCATTGAAAATACCATTTCCATAGCACAAACGCTCTCCTTGTTGCTTCCAGTGGATATTTTTGATTTCATAGAATTCTGATTCTCAGGGAATACATGGTGCTGCAGACAGCTTCCTCATTCTTGAAATTTCTTACCTCAGTTTTCCATATACTCTTATAGATTGCTAAGTTAGGTAGAGATCCATAGCCAGTTAGAAAAGAGCAGGGCTCAGGCTAGACTCAGGACAGAAATGGGGCAAACCAGGCTGAAGACTGAGGGCTGAGCAGGTGGAGACAGCACTGCTAGGCCCGCAAGCTTCGCAGAAGGTAAACTGTCCAGAGCTGTACTGTAACTACCGTCTATCTGCTTGACTGAGCCTGAACCGAATAATAAACACATATAAAGAGCAAAACAGACATGTGGACAGACACCCAGAGCACTCTGATCTTCGCTGCTGCCCTTTGCCTTTGTTCTTCTCTGTGCTGTGTACCCTTGCTGCGCACTTTGTTTCTGTACAGGGTCAGTATTAGCTAGCTGACTGTACCCATAATCCCACAGGGTGACATGGTCTGACTCAAGGCAACCTGTGACGTGATTTTACTATGTAAAACCCAGAGCAAGGAGCTTCAGAGGCAATCTCCTCTTGAGTCTCTTACAGCCTCTCAGAAGTGTCCTTTTAATGAGTAAATACTTCCCTCTCTTAAGCTCCTCTGTCCTGGACTCCATTCTTCTGAAGGGTGAGGCACAAACTATTAGGTAGGGAGTGATCAGCCCCATAACAATCAATCTCCTGGATTTTTCTCAAGCATTTCTATGGGCATTCTCCCAGTTCTCATTCATACTCTTTCTCTCCCTCCTTCCCTCCCTCCCTCTCCTCCCCTCCTTTTCTTTTTTCTCTGCCCTTCATTTTCTTCCTTCCTTTTTCTTCCCTTCCCGCTCTCCCCTTGCTCCCTTCTTTCCTTCCTGCTCTTTCCACTTTCTTTAACAATGTTCACGACTTAACTGTTCGCATCCTTCTTGTATGTGTCACTAGCATCTCTCCAAATACCCACAGGTCATCTTTGCGCTGGTGTCCACCTTCACCTTAACAACATACACTCAGCCCTCAGATCTCAGATTATGTATCTGACTTCCTAGAGGAACGGTCATAGGCACCATTATTATTCTAAAAGTGATTTTTCATTATCCCTACCTGTGAGACACCACGTAAGGGATGAGCTGGCTAAGTGTGTAAGGATATAGCCTTGGAACCAAACTTTCTGCATTAAACACAAGAATCTATATTTACAAGCTTCGTGCCATTAAGAAAATATTCAACCTCTCTTTGTGCTGTTTTTCCATAAAATAGTATATAATACAAAATGTTTGAGGGAATTAATACATACAGAGAATTTAGAGTATAGCCTGGTACATAGATAGGGAAGTGTTTAAATGTTAACAATATTGAATCAGTAACCTGTTCAACTGTCTTAAGCTTCACATAGTTTTTGGGTTGGACAATACATGACTGTATCTGCAACTAATGGTTACTTTTCAGGTAATCACTGGGGAACTGTAACTACTGTTATGTTATTGTATTGGGCAAAAACAGAGAAATTATGTTGCATAAAATGTTAGATGCTATCGATAATTCATACCCGATTACAATTTGGAATATCTGTAGGACTTCACTGTTCAATAGGCACATGTGTTGTACTGTTTGAGTACCTCCAGCAGCTGACCCTGAGACTAGTGTGAAGCCACACAATTCATTTAGGAGGTAAAAGAATCATATGTGTAAGTACAAATGTGGCAAATGAGACAGGAAATGGAAGTTTCCTGGAAAGTCTTTCATTAAGAGAATTAGGAGGTGGACAAATAGTTTAATATTACTGGAGAAAACCTAGCAGCTAGTGCTGGAAAGCATGCCATAACACTACATCATTAGAAAATAAAGGAGATTGTATATTTCCACACCAGCTACTATTGGCCTTTATGAAAGGCTGCTGCTGTAAACAGTGAGCACAAAAGTAGCACAGGCAAGTTGACACCTTCAGGGAACCTATGGCATCAGCACAGCTGCTCATCTGAGATGTACATAGGTAACAAAGTACATAGTACATATGGTATTTGTGGCTAGCAAGTCTCACTTACTCCTACATTCTAAATCCTTTTCAAAGAATCATGTCATTTGATTCTCATTTATTGAAATGACACTTAAAATATTAATGTTACACATTAGATTAGCATACTGCTGTGTGTTAAATAAATCATATTTCAGTTATCTGAACAAAGAATGATCTCCAGAGTATTTTTAACATATTGTTTAATAAAATTCATGTATATTTTATTTAGGACTGTTGTACATAATGGTAGAATAGTAGTGTGTGTTGAACTACTATTAAATGTTACATTATACATGTAATGAAACAAAAGTATACCTGCTATGCTTGAGTCATAATATTAACTGAATATTTTTAACAGTTGAAGATTAATGGCATCTTGAAATGCAGGAAATAATATCTTTCTAATGAATAGTATTGTCTATTATTCATTGTTCCACAAAGTAATAACTATTCATTGTAAACACAACAACAATTAAAAGAATATTGAAGACAACTCATCTCAATAGCTTATTTCTTTCAACTGCCCTTGGTAGTCTTGGTTGTTCAAAGGGTATGTTGCTATATTTGCAGCAAAACTTGTATGGAGACACAGCACATTCCTATAAAAAGGGCTTTCTGCTTCAGTCTTCTTTTAGGATCAAAATAAATGATGTAAGAAACTATTTCTAGTAATGTCCAGTATTTTAATCCAAATGTTAGACCCCGACATCTGGAATGTATAGTGCTGTAGCAAATGAAAACATCAGTCTTTGCCAAACTAATACTTTACATGAACTAACATCTGAATATTTAAAAATTTGCTTTCCAATGAGGTCTTTTATCTTTCTGTTATTTGATCATCAAAAAACTATTTGGCTGATTTGCTCAGGTTGTAAAGTAGATTGATTCACTACGATTTTAACCTTTATTTCCCAGAAGAAATGGAGACTGAGATATCATTCATAATATCTATCTGGTGTATTTGAAAATCTGAGTCTTTCAGTCCAAGTCAAAGTTGCATTCTACTACATTCTAAACTATTCTTCATCATTATGCTAAGAGGCATTGCTCATCAGTCTGTCACTTTTTGGAACATAGATACTGGTGTCATCATTCTTTGGAAGTAATCACACAGTTTAACAGATTAAAGACATGCAACAAGTTCTGCTATTCTTTTTTTTTTTTTTTTTTTTTCCCGGGACCGGGGATCGAACTCAGGGCCCTAGTGCTCAGCGGCAAGCACTTAGCCCACTGAGCTGTACCTCCAGCCCTAGTTCTGCTATTCTTTACCGAAAGGCTTAAAGTGAGCCTCTGTTTGGTGCTGTTTCCCCTCACTGCAATTTAGCTTTTCACAATTTTGATTACCCGTGGTCAATCATGGTCTGAAAATAATAAAGACAAAACTGCAGAAATAATTTATGGGGCTTAAACTGTGCATCGTTCTGAGTAGTAGGATGAAATCTCAAGCCATCTTGCTCTGTCCCCCTTGGGATATGAATGATCCCACCAGAATGTACCTGCCCATTCCCTTAACTGTCTTAGTTTTCAAATCTGTGATACCAAATACAGTGGTATCACAGTGCTTATGATGGAATAATCCTTATTTTACTTAGTGCAAATCTGAGCTAGGAACACTCCTATAATCCCAGCATGCTAGAGATTGTGACAGGAGGATAGCAAGTTGAAATCCAGCCTGGACAACTTAGAGACTTAGGAGAACACATCTTAAAATGTAAAAGGTAAGGATATAGTTCAGTGAAAAAGGCCTGGCTCAAAATCCAGTAACTCACCAACCAGTGAACTAACCAAACAACTGATGAAACAAGCAAACCAAAAAACAGACCAAAAGTGCAACAGCAGTAAGTTTGAAACTTTGATAGGCCAGAGAGAAGCTATAGAGGGCTTCCTTCAAATGAAGAGGTGAAGGTACAATAAGAACAAAAGAGAAAAAGGAGAAGAGGAGGAGGAGGAGGAGAAAGGAAAGGGACCTCACACTGACCTGACCTTGACTGCAGCATGCTTCACAGTGTATTGTTATAATCGCGCTATCTTACTGTTACCATTGCCAATCTCTTATTGTGCCTCATTTATAAATTAAAACGTCTTACATGTGTACAAGAAGAAACATGAACCATAATGGTTTTGTTACCATCCCAGTTTTATGCATCTACTTGGGGTCTGGAACCCTACTTTTCTTAGACAAGAACGACTATGCAGTATATACTAAGAGCTGATGTCTTTAGCTGGTCTCTCCCACTCAGTCATATCTGGAGAACAGCTGGAAAACACGGTTTCTTCTCTTACATTTTTAAAAATCTAATTTACCTACTTCAGAAGGCAATGAAATCCCCAAGCCCAGAGGAATTTACAACCCATTACTGGGTATGTAATTATACTCAAGATTAGTTAATTATCTTTAGAGTTTAAAGTGTACGAAGAAAACGATTCTGGGAAGGCAGCAATTGAAAGTACCAAGAAGCACTCTCTCTAGTAAGATAGTAAGTGGCCTGGCAGAATTTGGATCATCTAAATATCTTGGAACTCTCGAGCTATTGAAGCTTGTAACTTTCATGGAAATAATTGGTCGGGAAATTATAATTTTCAATCAATTTCACTATTTTAGTTGAACTGCCATCCTAGTTCTGACGTTGCAAGCATTTCCACAGGTGTCTCTGGAGGATCTTGTGCACAGTTACAGGAGACACTGTAGCCAAAGAATGTTTTTGATCTTTGTTTGGATCAAAAGATCCATCACTCCCCCACCCCCTTCCCATACCCAGTCTCATATCCCCTTATTTGGGACAGCAGACATTTAAAACTGGGTTATTCTAAAACAAGTGCTAGGATGAGGAAAACTAAGTGACTACATATTTGCAGGGAAAATACTAGTGCAGAAGAGGTTTGGGAAATTTTTCACCTCAGACTGATCTTTGGCACTGAGAAAGCCTATAATAATAATAACATAAAACACAAATAAGGCAAAACCAAAATATCACCTCCCCAAAAGAGTACATCCCTGAGAGTGGGAAGGATTTGATTTAGTGTTAATACATTATTAGATTTAAATGTTCGTTTTACAACAATAAAAATTACAAACACACAGAGATAGGAAAATTGGCTTCTTTGATTGCATAAATAAAAAATTAGCCCAACTGTTCCTGGGAAGAAGTCAGAACAGATCTACAGGGGTACCTCAGTTTACAGACAACTGCTTTTACCACTGTGGCTGGAAGATGACTGGGTTTGTCTTCGTGGGAAAGAAGGCTGTTGTTTTGTTTGTGCCCAATGTAGAGTTTGCAAAGGGAAGCAAAATTTTGTCAGTTGCTTTTGTTTGCAAACCCAATTGTTTGTAAATAGAAGGGTTCATAAACCAAGGAATGACTGTACTTGAAAAAGACTTCATAGTAACTGTGGTAAGATAGTCAAAAAGTAAAAGAAAATGAGAAGAAAACTACATAAGGACAAAATGCTAATATCAATAAAGGAACAGTCTTAAAAGAAGCAAGAGAGAAGAAACATATAGGAGAATTTCAATAAAATTGTCTAAAGATATATAATTGAAAAAGCGTTAGAGGCAGGAAAGTAGTGGATGTATATATTTAGGGTGCTTAGAAACATTAATGTTATTCAGAACTCTTATAGGTAGAAAAATTGTCCTTCAAAGAGGGGAAGAAATTAAGATATTCCCAGAGAAACAGTAGCTGAGGTAGTTTGCAGCCACTCTGCTTGTCCTTCAGAAGATGCTGGAGAAAGTCCCTGTCATTCAAATGTTAGGATAATTGACAGAGACTGGAGGCTGTAGGAAGAAATAAGGATTTCTTGAAGGTCAAGAAGAGTAAATATAAAAGCAGTTATTGTAGTACCAATGTTTTGAAACAATAGTTTTAATTTTCAATAAGATTTAATAGACTGATACATAAAAATCATTACCTGAAATGCATACAGAAAAATATTCAGCCTTAAAAAGAAAAGGAATTCTGACTTCTGCTGGTTGTAACGTTACATTTTCTTTTGTACATAATGTAAGAGGCAAACACCCTTCAAAGGGTACTAAGTCATAATTGAGGGATACAATATGTAAAAATGCAATCTATGGCATCAGCAACTGAAATGGTGATAGAACTGTTAAAGGAGGAGGAGTTTCATAAGATAAACTGATCTCACTTACTTTTCAATATTGCAATAGAAGACACATGCAATTTGCCAGGAGCAGCAGAGAGTAAGGAGTGAGGGTTTTGCTTAACGAGAACAGAGCTTTAGGTTTATAACAGGAAAAGGATATGGAGTTGGATGGTAGCCGTCATGACTTGCAAATCATTGTTTGTATTTAATGCCATTAAAGTCACTTAAACATGGGTAAATTGCATGTGTTCTATTAAAATATTAAAAAGTAAATGAGATCCAGTGGAAATTGATTGATCTGCTCATCAGGATTTTAGTCGCCAGATTACTTTGCTATATTTTGGTGCTCGCAAGCATCCATTCTGAAAGCAGAGTTGGACATTAGTTTTGTTTGTTTTGTTTTTCAAGTACACACATTTTGCCAGAGAAGCTCATTATTGCCTGCCTCCAACATGTCCAATGTTAACCTGGATTCAGTCAGCACTTTAATTAAATTTAATCAAAGGTATTCCAAGATTAAAAAGTCCTTGAGCAAATATTTCTATTTTGACTGACTTTGTGGGAAGATTTCTACGACCGTATGTCAACTCTTTAGACAACTTAGAGAAGTTACTGAAGCAAAGGGTAGAAATATGATCTCATTTTTAGAGATGTAATTACCACTTTTGACCCTACTACCCAGATTTGTGACAGTAAAACTCACATAGCCCTCCCTCAGTACAATTTACATATATGATAGTAATACCATGGTCTACCCATTAACAACGGGTTGGAGAGAGAATATGATATGGGGACCACATTGACGTTATCATGTATTTACCCATCACTCCCCCACCCCCTTCCCATATCCAGTCTCAGTTTTCTCATCTGTAACATGAGCAAGTCAATTCCTATGCTTCAAAGGTATCTTTCAGCATTAACATTCTGAATACCTATAAAAGGGATACCAAATTTTCTTTGTCTGAGACAACAGCACCCAGTGCAGCACATTTGATAGAAGCCTTAATTGCTTTCCCTGGAGCACATGAAGGCGCCAGAAAACAGGAAACATTTGAGTTAAGCAGAGAAGTTTTGTCCCCCAGCTCTTACTTTTCAATAGTGCATATCTTTGTTCCATGTTGTGCTACTGGTACGGTTATAGGACTTTAAGTTAAAAATAAAAGTAGGCTATTTGAATGGTGTTCCACTGGAGGAGAAATGATTTTATTGCTGAAGATCCCTCGTGTATTATTTGGTCTTGTAAGCCAAGTATGATTGTTGACATAAACGATGTATTGCATAAGCATAGCTTCACAGATAGAGCCGTGACTTCTGGAGACCCAGGAAGATGAAAAGTAAATCCGTGCTGTAATTTAAATCCAGGTTATAAACTTAGACTCCACCTGGGGTTTCGTTTAGATTAGATAAATAATCATATCTTAGCTCAGGAAACCTTCTCCAGAGCCTTTTGTCCCCACTTCATTGACATTTCGGTAAACAGCATTTAAGAAGGGGATATGAAATTCTTATTTGGCCTTTCACTGCAAGCAGATTCAAGAGGTTAAAAAAGAAAGAGAGAAATTTAAAATAACATATAGTATATAAGGAGAGAATATTTTGAGATTACAGAATTTTCTATAAATATTTATTGGTGCAAATTAAAAACCCCATTAGAGTTATTCAGATTTACTATGTGCTGATTTGACCAACAAGGGGTCATACAAATCCAATGCTGAACACGGACTTACTAAAATGTAGTGAATACAGAATATGAAAGAGTCTTTCGGTAAACACAGAGCAAATAGACAATTGGAACGTATTTGTGTTCTTAATTTGAAAGTGTCTTACGTAAGAATTCATAATTACAAGGAAAACTATCTTTGGATACATAAACATTTTTCTTTAAACAGTTTATAGAGCTACATTTTGCTTTTCCTTCCCTATCAAGTGCTTCCCTTTTGACTGTAATGAGTAAATATTGCAACCACCATTGAAGGATTTCAGATATAATTATATTGCAGGGTAACCTAGTAAACGTGCTACAGACTACAGATGAAAAAAGAGGGCTTATTTTCTAGCTTCTATGATGGCCATGGCGATTCAGATTTAGAGGATCTTGCATTTATTGTCATGCTCACAAAACACTGTGGTGTTATCATGACACATGGCATTACCTAGCTCTTAGTGCAAAAGACTCAGATTCTGAAAATTTCATAACGTGTGTGCACATGTATAATATGTACATTACAGCAACAGTGGAGATCGTGTGCTCTAACCTCTAACTGTGTGTGCTTTTCACTACATGTCACTCTGAATTTTCTTATTTATAAAGCATTATTAAACTACATTTTGGGGCTGGGGATATAGCTCAGTAGAATAAGCGCTTGCCTAGCAAGCGCAGGGTCCTGAGTTCGATCCCCAGTACCGCAAAAAAAAAAAAAAAAAAAAACCCTACATTTTATCAGAAAGAAATTTGTTACTATAATCTTAACCTGCAAATGCTACATATTTTCAAATTGGTATGTAGTAAAAATCCATTTATCTTTAAACACCCAAAATTCAGAGATTTTTTAAGTGAATCGGTCAGTTTAAAATGGGGCTGTTTTAAGTAGAATTTGTTAGTGGACCTCAAGAGTGTGGGAGGGCAAAACTTCACAGAGCAGGCACAAAGCCCAGCAGCCTGACTTTTCTCACAGGATAGGACTCTCTTTGTTCAAGAAGCCTGAATAAATACATTTAAAAAATAGCACTGGTAGTGTTAAAACACTGTCCAGTACAGCACTCTCCCAACCAATTTGTTTGTTTAATTGATTTAATTCATGATTTGTTTCCTTTATTGGACACAAAACTCATAAACAAGAAAGTAATGAATTAGAGTACGTAAATATTATTGCCAAACAATACCTGCTGGTTGGTAACTGGCTGTGGTGAGAAGTGATCAGTACCAAGCACACCGATACTACAGCAACAAGTGTTTGCAGAGAAGAGTGTACATCGATAACAATACTCGAGTGTCCTTGAATATTAGTGCTTATTCTCATAGTATTTGTTTAGGAGGGATGTGTCAAATTATTTTTTAAAGGAGGATGTACAAATCGTCATGAACTCACTTTTCCTTCATTTTGAAGTTACTCTTTCATTCCTTGTATTTTTCAAAAAGCTCCCTGGCATTCAGTAGCAATGTAACATCAAGAACTAAAACATTACACACAGCCATGTAAAACTGAAGATGAGTCTCCTCTGCCAGTTCTGATAGAGAATGGCTTGCCCTCCTCATGTAAAACCACAGCAAAACTGAACAAAATATATGAAACAAATATTTCATCCACAGAACAGATATTGGAGTTCTGGTCTAAAACTTTCTAGGCACAACAGCAACAAAAAATGAATTCTAATTCTTCCTGACTTTCTTCCTGGCAGACTCTGCCTGACTGCAGTGCAGGGACCTAGAACCCAAGAGCCCTGTAGTGCGACTGAGAGGAGAAGGCAGATACCGGAGTTTGGCGCTCCCAGGTTGGCTAGATTTGGTGGGGAAGGGTTCTGGGTCAGGGGGCCTTGCAGATGGGATCGCCAAAGTTTGCGTGAGGGTTCATGGAGCCTTAGGCTGCATATCAACAAACAGAGCTGTATTACAAAACTACTGGGAAAATTGATGAAGCCGTATCAAATTATTCTAATGGAGATTTGTCTGTAAAAGAAGCAGGACTACAAATGCCAAGTGTGTGGGGAACCGAGCAGGCTCTTTTTTCCCTCTTACTTTCTTTAAAAGATAAATGACAGCTCACAGGAAAACCAGAGTTGTTTAAGAGGGGCTCTAATAAATGCAGAATTAAAACATTTGACTATAGCGTGAGGGATGATGGTAAATGAGCTTAATACTGTTTTATAGTACTTATATTTTCTGCTAAATTATTCAATATTAATTCTAAGTAGGCAGTGATATGTTGAGGATATTTATTATAATTGCTAGCACAGCCCTTAATAAAATGCAGTGTCCTGGATGGATATCCACTTAGGAGATAAAATACTACACATTTATTAAGGTATCTTCTGTAGGCTGGGCATGGGGGTGCACATCTGTAATCCCAGCACTTAGGAGCCTGAGTCAAGACAATCGTTGCCAGTTTGAGGCCAGCCTAGGCTACATAGTGAGTTCAAGAGCAGTCTGAACTATACAGTAAGACCCTACTTCAAAAAACAAAAAAAGAAATCTTTAGTTACCCAAAACTAAACCAGGGGAAGAGAATCAGAGCAATAACTGATGAACAAGAAGCAATGAATAGCAATGTGAAAGGTTTAAATATGACAGCATGAATAATTATATATGATGTGACTAAATACATGTGACTATATGCATGATGTGATTCGGTGACTACACATGGTGTGATTCAACAATCCTTCTAAATCCCCAAAATTATTAAATTGGGTAAGCCAGCCTCACTAAAATAAATGGTGTTTAACATGAATGAGTATATATATAGTATGCAAATAATACACAGACTCAGAAGAAAACAGCTTACAAAGCAAAGCATTGTCAGAGGAAAAATGAAAAAGATTAAACAGTAAAGTTCCTCACAAAGACATAAAATTGTAAAGGTACATGAACATGAAAAAGAGTTCAAATATCTATTTAAAATGATTATGCTAAAGTAAGAAATTGACAGTGCCTCAATAGTAGACATTTTAACTTCACTTTCTCAGCATCCATAAGATAACTTTCCTCAAACAAATCAATAAACACATCAGTTGAGTAACACTATTAACTTCTTTTTCTAATGTTTTTGTACCGAGAATCAGACTCAGGCGCTTGTGCTTGCTGGGCGGATGCTATGCTGCTGAGCAGCCTCCCGAGCCCTCCCTTTTTCTAATTTATATAGTGTATGAAGAACAGCACACCAAAGAACAGGAGCAGTGATGTTTTTCAAACAAGTATGAAATATTCACCAAAATAGATGCTATGTTGGGTAATAAAACTGTATAACTTACAAAATTGAATCTTAGGAGGTATATTTTCTGAATTGCATATAGCTAAAGTATAAATGAAGGAAAATAAGATTCAGATGAGACATAAATATTTGGGAATAAAAAAATTCCAAACCACTTATGAGCAAAACAAGAAATCACAAAGGCTGTTAAATTTACCAATAAATTTAAGTAATTAAATAATAGTTTTAAAACACACACTCATACACACACACACACACACACACACATACACCCCAGGGGAATCTTGATAGGATGCCTTTGAATCCAACGAGAGACCAGTAGGGAATCTGTTTCTGAGACCACTTTATTGAGGTATAATTGTCCTACAAAAACTGTGCACATCTAGCATTTGATGATTGGTGAATATATACCTATGAAACCATCACCAAAATCAGTGCTATAAACATGTCACCTCCAAGCCTCTCTTCTTGCGCTCTTAATTACTATTGTGATACGAATACTTAATATAAAGTGTGCCTCTTTAGCACATCTTTCTGCAAGACAATGCAGGTAACTCTAGGCTCTGTGCTGTGTGTTAGATCTCTAGGACTCATTCATCTGGCCTGACTAGCACTGCACTACGTGACCACTACTCACCCCGTTCACTCCCTAGCCTCTGGCAACCATCACTGCACACCCTGCTGGTATGAATTCGATTACTTTACATTTTGCATCCAGATAGGATCATGTACTATTTCTTGTGTATCCGGGTTAATTCACTCAATATGTTACCCAGGTTCACCTATGTTGCAGATAGCAAGGTTTGCTTCTTTTTAAGGCAGAGTAACAGACTGTTGTATGTATAGTGCTATTAGGAGCATAAATGACAGTATTTTGAGTAAGTGATGGTTTCTTACACCACACATTCACTAAGTATGATTCAGCTATTCTGCCACAAGTCTTTAACTGGGAGAAATAAAAACATATGTTCACAAAAGAATTATACAAGACTACGTACAGCAGGTTTACTCACAATAGCCCCAAACTGTAAACAACCCAAATTCCCATCTGCAGGGAAATAATTAACCAACTTGTAGTATGTGCTTGTAATGTTTATTTAAAAAGAGATAAGTGATGATACGTAACGACATGCACACCTCTCAAAAACATTATGGTAAGAGTGAGAAACTATGTGCCAGAGAATACACAAAATATGATACCGTTTATTCTATATTTCACAGCACACAGAAGATAGAGTATTTTGATAGAGATTAGAATAGAGTTTCTTCTGAGGGTGGGGATTGACTGGGATGAGGTTAAAGGGTACTTTCGAAGTGATGGAGCTATCCTGTGTCTTCACTGGGGGGCGGTGGTAGAGGGGTGTAAATGTATTAAAATTCATAAAGTTGCTTCTGTAAGACATGTATAGCTCACTGAATGCATTTTTGTGTCAATTAAAATGAACAAATACATAAATAAAGTCAAAGGAGTTGCTTTCATGCCAATTAGCTTAAATGTACCCTGTGAAATCTGTCATGTTTCTGTAGATTCTAATTCCTGAAGGTTATTATTATTTTGTACTGGGGACTGAACACAGGGCCTTCACGCTGAGTTATACCTCCACGCCTTTCATTATTTTTTTTTTACAACTCAGATAGATTCTCATTAAATTACTTATTTGCCCATTTGGGGATGGACCTCACAATCTTCCTGCTTCAGCCTCCCAAAGTTCTGGGATTACAGGCTGTATCCACAAGCCCAGTTCCTCTGCATCATCTCAGTATTATCAGCATTTGTTTGTATAAACTGGATTCACTGTTGAGTTCTATGCAGAAGATTCTTCTTTTATGCTCTCCTCATTAGAGGTATTGTTGCATATCCCATAATTTCAATGGCTTGCCCTCCTGATGTAAAACCATAGTAAAACTGAACAAAATGAAGAAATCCCACATTTTCTGCGGAATAATGACCAAGACTTGTTTTGCACACTTCCTATCACACACATACCCCTAGGGAGTTGTATTCAGATAGACATTCGAAGGTCTGAAAATGGGTATCACCCTGGGATGCCATCCAGTCAGTACAAGGTTTCCAGGGATACCAGGAAGGAAAAGAAGGATATGGAGATTGCACAATGTGGTCCAGACATTACGCGTGTAATTTCTACACAAAGCTCACAAGGTATAGCAAGCTATGTGGCTCTAAAATGGAATATTAGGTTAGCTGAGAAATGTGGAAGACAGTGAATTTTGCTGAGTGGTACCATCTCTGTTATAAGACCATGTTTAAGTCAACCCTACAACAGTTACTGAATGAAGGGACCCAGCTTGATGAATGAGGCTTTACTGAATCCTATGTGCCATGGTTTCTTTTCAGATTTTTTCTATCTTTTCTTGGCATGGTTTTCTAGCACACTATAACTAAACAAAGCCATTAGCACAATATATGAGTCTTTGTGCTAGGATCTGGACCCCATAAGCCCAGAAATACACAAGATACCCTTGATGTTCACTTGAACAGCTGGTTTTTGTAAGTCATTTTTGTTCTGAGCACTTCATGAACTACTACGAACCACAGCAAATCCATAAGTCCCACTTTCACGCCTGCCCATTGCATGGTTGGTAAGTTACAAATAATTTATATTCTGTACAATCCTCAGTCTGTATGCTTTTTTCTGGATGTCATGCACCTTGGGGTCAGTTCCCATACACTAGGAACAAGTTTATGTAGAGCACTACATAAAAATGGATAGGGTTTACAATGGCTTCTGGTATAGGATTCTGCTGCAAGTCCGGAGCTGATGACTGGATAGAGCATGACCAACGGCCTTTTCTAAAATGGTAAAGACATTCCTCAAGGGACAAGCTTCTGCTTTCTGCAGGTACTTTTTAAACTTTCAATCAATATTTTTGTTTATTTGAAATATATTTTAAAATACCTTTACCTAAAATATGCTGCACAAATAGGAACATAAGAATTTGTAGATAAAGATCAAATAGTGCTGTTGTATTTCATAGCTAACTCCTATGGCTTACGATTGCCATTAAGAACCTGAATAACTAGCACTTGTCTCCTCCTTTGGAAATTCATCCTAAAGTCATATTCCCCAACCTACGACCCTCAGCAGCACTTTTTATGTCCTGCAGCATTCTCCTTGGGACATCACATGCTTTATTCTCTCATCTTGGTAGGTTCTCCATCTTCACCTAGTCCTGTATTTTCACACCTGTTCATCTTTTGTCTGTTATGTAGATCGGAATATTGCTATCCTATATCTCCACAAAACGAAAGGAGGAAAAACCCCACATGACAAAAGCATCTGCAAATCTCAGCACCTATTCATGGTTAGGCCTGCCAAAACTGGACACTGAAGAAACTTCTTTCATCACAAGAAATACTATGGATGAAAACCCCATATCTATCATGATAATGAACTGGGAAACCTGAAAGCTTTTTCTCTACACTCTCTTCCAGATGCACACTCTGACCACCTCTTTTAAACATGATTCTTAATATCTAAGCCAGAGCAATTACACAAGGAATAGATGCTACACTTGATCTTAGCCAAAAGGCCGAGAAGTGATAGACAAGGAAAAGAAAGAAAGATCTAAATTGAAAAGAATCAGTCTGACATGATCAGATATGTAGGAAGTCTTATAAAGGCCAAGCAAATAAAATCCCTACTAAGAATAGTAACTGAGTTCAGTAAATTTATAGAAGTCAACCTGAAAAATCAGCCATGTTTCAAACATGATGAACTATCTGAAACGTCTTTAAGAATACCATCCCACTTACAACATCAACAACAGGATAAAGAAATTAACACTGATTTCAGAAGAGACACTGACAAGGAATCTTTCCTGGAAGATTCCAGACCATTTGGTGACAGGACAGTCTAGCTCAATGATGACTTTGTCTAGTAACCAATCCAGAACCAATCCATGTGACTGTCTAAGCCTCTCTCTACTAGAGGTCAGATTTACATCATGCTTTGATGACTCTCTGGACTCCTCTCACTTCCTGTTTCCTTTCACATAGTTATTTCCTCTAACTAAATATTTGCACATTTAAACTTCCCTTGGCCTCTTGTAGGACCTATGCCAGTGCAACATCTTTATTTATTTATTTATTTTTTGCGGTACTGGGGGTCGAACTCAGGACCCTGCGCTTGCTAGGCAGGAGCTTATTCCACTGAGCTATATCCCCAGCCCCTAGTGCAACATCTTAATTCTGAGATGGACCAGCTGATCCTCATAAATTATAAAATTAAGCAATAGCAGATCCATTTTTTAACCATACTTTTTTCAGGTAATTCACATGAACATGGGATTTTAAGTCATGTTAGTCAAATAGCATCAGAGTTCGTTTTCGCTTGTAAAGATGGCCCAGACTCATTGCTTGGTATGGGGTCCGAGCACTTAAGAGTCCAGTGATCAGAAACATCTTCAGCCCGACTGGATTCTGAATGCTGAGATAAATTTGTTATTATATTTGGGATTCCAATAAAAATACATTTTTAGGTAAAGCTAACTATGTTTTTCTTTGTAGTTAGTTATAAGAACATAATAATGGAGTACATGATAGAAATAATTATCAAGAAACATCAGTCTCATATTTTGCAATATTTTTTCATCTTCAAGAAAAACAATGTGAGATGAAGACATCATATAATTTATTAAGAACATGGGTCATATTTTCTAGATTTATGACATAGAACCTTAAGCTGTAAAATAAGTAAACTAATTTAAGAAGAATGTCTGTACATGAAGACAAACAAAGGTAAAATATACAGTATCCTTGTTACATATTTAAGGATGGCTTGAACATATTTTAAATAACCTATAGTACTCAACTATGTATTTTAAAAATCAGGTGCAATTTATATAAATGTTCATATAAATTGCTTTATGCAGCATGTTTCAAAAATTTCCCACTCATACAGAAGACAAAAGGGAAGACTAGGTTTCTAGAAGAAGTATTGGCATCTTTAACTTGCAGAGAAAACACAAAGACACTATTTCATACTAAAGGAGACTTGCGTAAGAATCAGAGTATCTTTTAACTTCTTTGAGATTACTTCCAGTGTGACGGGACCCATTCACCTTTAGTTCTGCCTTTAGGACCTTCCAGCTGTGTGATTTTAAGATTATGCCTCTTACCTGGGCCTCTTGATGTGGAAGAAATGGTAAGGCTTTTAGTTAGTAAATTTAAAGAAGATAACAGAACTGGTGAAGAAATGATTACATCAGATTGTCTCCAGGTAGCCTTTCTCAGAATATTACTTAAAAAAATTGCTCCTGGAATGCTCAATTTCAGATGGCCTAACTAACCAAATTATAAGCTGAAGAAATCCACACCTTTCAGTGGAAAGACACTTGGAGAAGTTATCTGGAGCAATGAAAGTCACAGGGTCTGAGTGTGAACTCATCTATCCAGTAATGTTTGAGAATATTTCTTAGTTGAATTGGCCAGCAAAGTCACAGAAACTAGGTAAATTGCAATCAAGGCTGGTTAACAAAGAGAATTAAAACACAAATAATGATTGTGTTTTAATAAAGCTGAAAGCTGAGTATCACAGGATAGTTGTCTTTATCACATTGGGGGATTGATCCCACGGTCCCCACTGGAAACCAGAATCCACAGACACTCCAGTTCCTTATTTAAAATGGCGCAATGTTTATATGTGAAACATGCCTATGTTGCTATGCCAATTGTTTAGCGACTGATAAAAGTCAGTATGAATGCAATTTCATTTTTAATATTTTAATTCATGAATCCATGTAGTAGAACTTACAGATGTGTAAGGCAAACTATAATTCTATTCCTAGAAATTAAAGGTTGTACTTAATAATTATAAACAAGTATATTTGTCTATAGTTTCATATGATAACCCCAAACCATTAAAATAATATATAGGTCAAGTAAGAAAAATGCCTACCAAAAGTATGGTCTATCCAGATTAATAAATTTTAAGAAATCATAAAAATTGAAGTTTTAAAGGAACTTGAATGACAGGAAAATGATCATAAGTTTACAACTGCTGCAAAGCAGCGTATAAGTGTTACAATTCCCACTATGTACAAAGAGCAAAGATATACATGTGCACCCATGTAACTAACATGTGCACAAACACACACAAATGCAGAAAGTGGAGTTAAATTTTTTCCATATATTTAAGAGTACCACCTCCGAGATAGGGTAAGTGGGGCTTTGTGTATCTGCTGTGTACTTTCTTGGCTTGTCTGAATTATAAATAGAAATCAAAGCTTTTAAAATACGAGCAAAGGGCTGGGGATATAGCTCAGTGGAGTAAGTGCCTGCCTGGCAAGTACAAGGTCCTGAGTTCAATCCCCAGTACCGCAAAAATAAATAATTAAATAAATAAATAAATAAATAAAATAAAATACGAGCAAAATATAATGCATTTACTAAATCTTTTCAGCTGAAAAAGATCTGGGACAGAAATGAAGGTAAAGGAAATTGTGAAATAAGTAGAATTTCTCCCCTGTGGAGATTAGAGAATAAAGTTAAAGTGATGATTAAGGATGATAAATAATGAATTGTGTATTTCATTTAAATTTTTTGTAGTCAGTCTTGTAATTCTACAGAGTTGTGAGTTTAGCAACAAAAACCAATTCTATTATAATAAAGACAATTGGGTTATTTCTGCTATAACAGAGATCGATGTGTTGTCATAATGTAATGTGTTTGATACTAACTGATCCAGTTGTGAATAAAAGCTGTGTACAAAAATGATTTTAGATGTAGACTCTTCCTTCAGGTTGCTATAGTAACTATAATCCCAACTGTGCCTTCATAAACCAAAGCCTGTTTGATGTTTGTCATTCTTGTCTAGAGCAGTTCTGTATTCTGAGAAAATTTAATGATCATTTAGGATAGGAAATAAGCTTTTAAATCCTAGAGCTTTTATTATTTTATCTCTAGCCTAGTATTTCTGTAGTGTCACACAGGCAAAGCCTCAACACCTAATTGACTAAACATGAATGTATTTTCATTTGTACAGTGATTTAATGACCCATAGGGAACTCACATACAAACTTATATGTTTAGTTGATTTCTTATTCTGCTTTCACTTTCACATATACATGTGTGCACAGGTGTACCACACAAACAAACGTATTTGCAGACTGAAATTAGTTCCTGCTGGTGATGATAATCCTTCCGTGTATGGTGCAGAAACCTATATATACTTCCCCATAGTAGCAATGCTCTTATTTCATTATTTTTTTGTTTTGTTTTGTTTTGTTTTTGGTACTGGGAATTGAACTCGACCTCACGCCTCCCAGGCAGGTGCTTGCACCACTGAGCTATCCCCAGCCCTAGCAATGCTCTTCTAAACTCTCACACTGATAGGGAGCAACAAACAAAAAGCAGGAGATTGTAATTCTCCACATACCATCTCTGTCAATTTCACTCTTACCAAATGATGTCAGCAAACAAAAATTACATGATTTTTTAAAAATGAAATCAAATAAGGCTAGACTCTTCTGTATTTAAGAGCAACAAACTGAATGACTTTGCCTCCTTATTCCTTCCCTGTGATTCTCCTTACTAAACTTTCCAGTAGTAAAGGTCCTCACATTGTTCTTAAGCTTCAACATTTGATGCCTTGCTTTGGGTTTCCAGAAAAAAATCCCAATTTTAAAACCTCTTCTTTGATTTGACTTCTTTTCCTACCATGTTTTCTATCTTCTCTGAACTGCAAAAAGTACTTTCATGTTCTCATTTTCAAGTCATAGTACCTGTGGCTCTTGCTACCTTGGGCAACTTTCAGCCATCACCTAGTTTCTCTGCCCTTGTCTTCCGATGAACAGGATGGAATGACTTTCGTGAACCTTTCCCTGCATGACTCATCTGAGCCATCTTCAGGTGGGCCTCTGAGGCACTCACGTTTATCAGATGCTGTTGCATTTTCTATATATGGTTATATTGACGACAGTTGGTGCAGACCACCTTTCAAATAAACTACCTTTGCTTTGAATTTTATTTTGTATTAGTACATTTGGTGGCACCTAATCATTACATTCCTCATGAGGAGCTGCTACTTATACTGACACATCTGAGCTCTTCTCACCTCTAACTTTTCCCCTTCCCTCCATGTCTTGGCTCCCTTCCCAGTTGTGAAAGATTCATCTCCCTAACTCCTGTTATCCCTCCTGTAATTTTTCTCTAAATAAACATTTTTTTTTATCAATCTAGCCTTCTTACAGCTGGTCATCTGAGCAACTGCAGCGAAGATACCAATATGTAATATAACAACCACTGTTCATTCCTATCACTTTGTTTCGAAAACTTGTATCATTTTTATAGCTTTTGTGTTATTGTGTTTCTGTCTATGATGTTATTTTGTTATTATTTCTCAATACTCTTAAAGTAAATAATTGATAAAATCACACTTTGCTGTCCTACCTAATGACTTCCAAAATTATTTGCATATTTAGTTTCAGATCTAGTTGGTCCTTAATCCTTTTTCTATTTGGTCTGTATAGTAGGGAACTACATTTCCTAATTTTGCAGCAAAACAAGAACAGTGAGAAATGAAAAAAAATATATATATATATGTATATCTTTTCTTCTCAGAGAACAGGTGCCTCCAGCCATTGCTGCATCTCCTCTGTGCCTCTCTTTCCCTTGGGAACACATCTGCCTCCATGGGCCTCTCTCCTCCTAGGAGCTTGTTCCCACTCAGGTGGGGTTAGCTTTCTCTTTTTAAAAATACACATTGCCTCATCAAATCTTGTTCAGCTTCTCGGTATTTTCATTGTGCCCTGTGTTCTGTATTAATGTTGGAAATGCTACATTAGAAACTTTTTCTCTGACTGGATTCCTGAAGTTGTACCTTTAACCTTTTTTCTTTTTCTTTTTCTTTTTTTTCTCTTTTTGAGACAGGGTCTGTCTATGCAGTCCAGTCTGGGTTTGAGCTTACTTTGTAGCCCAGGCTAGCCTCAAACTCAGAACGATCCTCCTGCCTCAGCCTCCTGAGTGCTGGGATTGCAGGCTGATAATATGTCAATTATAGTAATTGATTTTCACTTATGTTCTTGAATAAGAGACCCACTGCACAAACATACAGTCTTAAAAAGAATACCTGTCCTTCAATAAATATTTGGGTCACTATTTTAGAGTACTTTATAACTTTCATTAAGAAAATATAAAATTACTTCTTTTTTACCTAGAGAAAACACTCATTTTCCATTCCTTTCACCCATGGCTTTGCCTACCCATTTGTGATGTTAGTTCTTCAGGCAAAAATCACACATCTTTATCACTTTGCTGGCAATAAAATAAAGTAGTGGCAAATTATTTTTTATAGTTTGAAAAGAGAATTTTAATGTCTTAAAAATTTTATTCATTTTTCATGATTGAAAAAATGTCAATATCAGAGCAAGAAAGGAGAGTTTGACCACTACTTTTTTTGCATTTTGCCCATTTTGTTTGTAATTAAATATGGAGACTGAAAGCAGAAAGACCTCTGGGAGACACTACAAGTAGCAATGTTTGTGTCAAATTTGATAAAATAGAGCAAAATATCCAATCCAAACAAAGTTCTTTTATTATAGGATCTATGAACAAAGGCCATGGCAATTGGTTTTCAAAAGAAATGTGTGTCATTTGGACATAGCTTTTTTCTTTCTAAAGCTGGACTCATTTTTATGATTTTTTTCTGAAAAATATTTATGACTCTATTATAGATGGAAGTATGCAGTGAGTGTGCCAATTACTACACGGCCTGGGTAAAATGCAGTGCAAATCTTTTAGCATGAAAAAGAATCTAGGAGCAGAGCAAAGATGCAATACAGCTGTGGCCCAGAGGCACACTGCTGATGCTAGGTCCATGAATCTAAGCCAAACTTTTAGCTACCAAGTGGTATGAACTTTTATTATCCATTGAATGAATATCTAAGCTGTGGAAACTTCTAATACATACCACACGTCTAACTGAAAAAATAAACAAAATCCCAGCTATCACTAGTAGGTGGCCAAGAATTATTGTGAAAAATGCACAAATGTGAAAAGGTAACTGAATGTCTAAAAATAAATATAGCAACATCAATAACAAATCCCTTTCTTTGATACACTATGAATTGAATTCTTATAAAGAAAACAATAAAAAGTTAAATTCTTCTATGTTAAAATGTCATCAAACAGTCATTAAATTTTATACTTTTAAATTTGTCATACCCTAACTTAGTGAATTGCATTCAATATAATTAGGCATTCCTTACTTCAGATATTTCTATAATGTGGGTCAAATACCATTTCCAAACAAAGTTTTCTGTCAATGATCGCCAATCAAGTTCGTCTTGGAAGATATAAAACCTTCCTGTCTAGTTCTCCTGTTGCACTTGTACTCCTGATGTACACATCTCACTCTAAGTTTAACGAGAGAAACTGCCAAGGACTTACTGAACTCATGATCTCTCTTATTCAAATAGACCCAACAGTGTCTAGGAAAGATGCAATTACATGAGCAGCTACGCAAGCACAAAAGCCTTCACTGCAATTAGTATGCACGCTTCCTTCTGACAGAACAAATGCAGAAATCAAAGATGATTGAACAGGTGATTATTTCTATTTTTCTGGGTACACGGATGAGGGGATAAAAGGTTATTTTTAAAAGGCTTCTTAGCAAGAAAAAATAATCTTTCTAAAGAGATAAACTATTCCTCTGGAAAAGGAGAGGTTTATCCTTACATGAAGTAATAGTCTATTAATCAAGACAGACTTTTTTAGTAAATTGCCACTATTTCTTTTAGTATATAGAGAATATCTAAGGCTTTTCAGTGATAAAAATGCAATTTCAATTTCTCGTCAAAAAGTTAACAGCTATCCTTATGTCACAAACTTCCTTTCTGAAAATACATACAATGACAATCAAAATCATGACATCTTTTATTCAGAGGAGAGTCTTCTTTAGAATTTCAAATTCTAAAAGGTATATTAACTTCCATTGTTCCAAACTCATAGTTGAGGACACTAGAAAATTTAGTTGTTCAAAAGTACATCCAAATTTCTATCGTAAACCTAAACTTTGGGATTGTGAGCTGCTAGGCAAGACTTGATCTCTTCTGTGGAGAAGAAATAAAAGTCAAGAATAGTAATCATAGTAATAATTATTACTGATAATAGAGGAGGTTTGTATGTATTCCTTCAAAGGCAATAACAATTCAGGAAATGAATTTCTTTGTTTCTTTTTACAAATCAAATTTTGCTTTTGAAACATAGATATGTTTCTGACCAGCACATCAAATACTGACCTTTAGTTAGTCATCTCATAAATCCAAGCACAGGGGCTGACCCTCTAACCAGCTAAGATAACAAGACCATATGTATCTGATTTATTTCTCATTAAACAGTATCAGGAAATTTCCAGAGTCTTTTCAAGATATATAACTACATAAAATCCAACCAGGGCTTCAAACAATAATAAAACAAAATGATGATATTTACAGATTAAAAAATATGTAAGTGCTGAAATATCTCACATAGTGGGATAAATTAAATGATGATAGTTCTTGTTAACCTTTCACCTTTCCCCTCCACGTGCGGCTGAACTGATTACTTTCCTAAACATTGTAATCTAGTTTAGTGCTAAACGCCTTTTAAAAAATATTTTTACGGAAAATGTTTACTGAGTAGACAACTGGAGTTTAAATGTTTCCTATCTAGTTTTATATTTTAGCAGTAGTGTTTTTTCTTAAAATTGTCTAAGTTATTGATACTGGTTGTATTTCATCTCTAAGTACTCACTGAATGATACCTCCCAACATTAGCAACAGCAATAACAGAACAGAATAAACTAGAGGTCATAGTCTCAATTCTGGGAGGTTTTATTTTCCTAAAAAATGTTACCACATCTGTTTTCCTAGAGCTTTTATGTAACCCACAAACTTGTGGAATGAAAGTAGATAAACATGGTAGCCAGCACAGGCCTGAAAGTGGCTGCCGCCATCTTTGGTGCCTAAACAAAATGCCTTCCCTGGAGCTGTTTTTCTTTCACTGACTTCCCAGACTATGGTAAGCAACTCAAGGCCAGGAGGCCCCTGTGTGCACATTTGCAGCATTGTGAAGAGGTTGCTGCCCCAAAGCCCTCTTCAGAGTTAACAGAAATAGAAATTCAAATTTTGGATTTGGAATGAAATTTCCTTCTAGAATAAAAGTCACTTCAAGGTGTATGATCATTATGAATACTTCAGCATTACTGATTTTGAGACTTAATTAAGTTAAAGAATGGGGACATTTTGAACTGAAATCTTTGCTGAAATATAAGAACATTCAGAAGCACAGGGATTATGAATAGTTACAGTGGTTTGAGAAGTTGTCAGTTTAGAGCTGGTATCTTAATCACAAGCAGGGAGAAGAAGATTGAAAGAAAATACCATTACTTGGCATTCTACATGTTGCTATTAAACTGCTTTTCAAGAAGTAGACAGAATAGGCTAAAATTCACCACAGGACAAAAATCCCTGCTTTCTGAGGACTTCTCAGGTGAAAAATGTTCAAATCAAACTTGTTAAATTCCATTAAATTCCTGGAATAAATTGCAACATCATAGTCCTAAAAAAATGACATATGATTAGCTACTTTAATTTACATTTTTCCAACTGACATTCACATAAAAATGAAGACCCTCCTCAGTACTTCACGGGCGAGTCTCATGGAGGCCTTTTTAATCTTTCTTTCTCTGTACTATTCTTTGTATAGTAAGGGAAAAGAAAACAGAATCATAGTATGCAGAACCCTAGATATCATGAGAATTCTTACTCTATTGCTTTACCTCTGGGGGGACAAAACTCTAGCAATCAGGTGAAGGCTGTCACTGGAAGTGATTTATTTGTCTCCATACATGAGCACTCTATTGTGTAACTGTTGTGCTTTGCCTTCACGTTCCATGGAGTAAGTCTGACGATATTCCACCTCTGATCTTTTAAAATTAAAATCGATTTTTCCTCTCAGTTTGCTGCACCAAGTCATTTTGCTGTTTCATTTATACCAATGACAAAAAGAATATTCAATTTAAACAAAAGAAAGGTTAATTCCCCTAATTCCAGTCTACCTAATTAAATGCATGCTCTACTTTCTAACTACTCCTTCCACTTATTTTAACCAAAATGATGGGGTATAACTGGAGCAGCGAAACCCTTCATCTTTTGTCCTGTTGTGAAAAATCACCCTTAAGTCTCAAAAGACAGACAGTTATTAAGTTCTCTCCCCTTTATAAGCTCGATCTGAATCAGAGAGAGAACATTTGATGTGAAATATTTTTAAGTTCTCTGGTGGAAGCAAACTACATGAGAAATATGACTTACACGATTATAAACCTGCTTCGGGAATTGTATTCTTTCAGGCCTCTGGAAGTTAAATTACTGGAGTTTATTTCATGTATACTAACAAAGAAACACAGCTAAGGACTCAAAAAATATTAAAGAGCAACCAGCTATTCAATGATGCCATCGGTCAAACCAATGGCCAAGCAAAGCGCAAACAAATGATATAAATAAAACAAATAAATATTCCAAATATTCAGTATGTGTTGCAATAAAATGGAAGCGTGTTCATTACACAGCCACAACCTAGAAGGAGTTAAGTGAATAGTGTTACTTCATTGATTAGAGATATTAGCACTGAAAGCATTTCATAGATACTAATTTATGCCAACCTCTAAATACTAATGTATGCACTGTATAAACATCCCATCATTTATTCTCATAATTTAAGAGACTTTTGCAAGGTGAGAACAGAAAAATATTTTCCTAAAAGGAGTAAGGTAAGACAGTGCTGTGAAAATATTGGTGCCCGAATTTAAATTTTAATAAAGCGATAAACTATTTCTATAAAGACAACATAATATGAAACAGACATTTTAGGGAGAGCAAAGAACCCAGGAAAAATCACTAATGTGGAAAAGCTAGAGGTGACTAAAAGCGACACCTACAGTACAATATTTACTCTCACACCTCTAGCTTTTTAAGACCCTGTAATAGTAAACTTGATAAGGTTTTCTAAATAAAAGAACCTGGTTCTGGAAATATAAAACATGGAGGAGGAGAGAACTTCTACCTCTACAAATAATAACAGTGAAAACACCTGGATATTACACTATACGTGGCTTGAGGGGCCTGAAGTCCCATTTATGTAGGAAAACAAAGACCATATTGAAGCTAAGAAGGAAGGGGTCATTCACAACACCGCCATGTATATTTCCCCCTGGGATTTACTGTGTAAAGATTTCCAAAAGGGTTGACTCATAGTCATTAGTAACGCCAAATTTCTAAACTCAACCCTAATTTTGTTTTTAACATTCATATTATATATTTATTACACACATATGTCAATATAAAATATAGTTTAGTGTAAAAAACTAATAGTTTATTTTATTACACTTATACACAAATATATGACAATGTTTGAGAAAGTGATTTACTACATTTACACCACACCTCTGTAAATTTTCTCTTTTAATGTTTATTTTACTTTCTTAGAAATGTTTACAGTAATGTTTATACTTACTATAGGGAACTGGTATATGTACATAATACAGTGCCATTCTTTTTTCCCTTACCTCCACCCCACTTTTATTTTTCTACCATCAGACTCATTTATTTAGAAGCCCTCATACGGTTAACTTACAGGGTAAATATAAGATTAATAGGCTTAAGAATATATAAAACATGAGACAATTGTGCAAAGTCAAGGTATACTTTTACATAAATGATTCTTGCTAAATTATAGTCTTTTTTTTCTTTGTGCCTATTACCTTTTATTTTGTCATATACACACACAGATATGTAAAGTTTTTCACAGAGACCATGTGATATTTAAGCTTATGTGTCTGAGTTACTTTACTTAGCATTATGGTCTCCAGGTGCGGCCATTTGCCTACAGATGACTGAAGGGCACCTTTCTCTATGGCAGAGTGGTACTCCATTGTGCACTACCTTAACCATTCCTCAGTTTATGGACATCTAGGCTGCTCCCAAGGGTTAGCTATTATGAGTTACACTGCTATAAACATGAGCATTCATTCATCACTGTGCAGTGATGTCTTTAGCAATTTGGGAAAGATACCTAGAAGTGGGATAGCTGGGTAAAATGGAAAGTGGTTTTTTAGTTCCTTTAAGGAATCTCCATACTGTTTCCACAGTGGTTGTGTCAGTTTAGAGTTCCACTAATACACAAGGGTTTCTTCTCCCCACAACCCTTCCAGCATTTGTTATTGGTTGATTTCTTGGTAATAGTCATTTTTTCTGGAGTGAGATGGAATCTCAGTGTTGTCTTAATTCAAAATGCTAGAATATCTCACAATGTTGAACATTTTTTTCATGTACTTATTGACTGTATGGCTGAGAAGTATCCTCTTTTTAAATTGGGTCTTTAAATTTTGAAGTTCTAATTTTATTTTAGCTTTTTATATATTCTAGGTACTAGTTATTTGTCAAAGGAGAATCTGCCAAAAAGTACTTCCCAATTTGTAAGTTGTCTCTTGACCCTTGGTGATTTCCTCTGCTGTGTAATAGCTTTTTAATTTGTTGTGATCCTGTTCATTGATTCCTGGTATTATTTGTTGCACAACTGAGATTGGGGCATACGATGTGGCAAAGCTGGCTGGGGAAGGGGCATGATCTATAAATTACCAGAGCTCAGACACTTGAACAGAAATAGTGAGAGTGGACATTATTATCTTGTTCCTGATTTTAGGCAGAAATCTTTCAGCCTCTCTACCGAGTATGGTGTTGGCCCAGTTGGTTTGACATAGATGGCTTCAATCAGATTGAGATAAAGATATTTTCTTTACTATATTTTTCAGGGATTTTATCATCAGTGATGTTGGATTTTGTTAAATTATTTTTCTCCATCTATTGGGATGATTATGGGACCCTAATTTTGAAAGTAATCCAAAGCACTTGGGGGTTAACAGAAGAGGCTTGTTTGCTATGAAAAATTTACTAGGAAAAGAAACCCCAGTCAGATTCAATGAAACAAATGTAAAACTTGAACTTGTATTCCATGTGCAGAAAATTACTCTAACAATTAATTGATGTTATGAATTTTAAACGTTTAAAATGTTAATTTAAAATAAATTAATAGTTATACCTATGTATTGCTTTATATATTTTATAAAGGTCATACTTTTATAATTATGATCTAGATATTCTGGAAAAGATCTCCCATAAATGGCTGCTTATATAATATTGAAATTTTCTTTAGAACATTTGATTTAGGACTTTTATCTTATGACAGCAAATTAGGAGGTAAGTTAGGGATTGCTTGTTTGCAATGATACATCAAATGTATAAATTAGGAACACACCAAGTTATAAAATTCTTTTAATGTGATATGTAAACTTAAAATTTACCTTTTAAATGATGAGAAAAGTATTTCTGCAAAACACAGATAATCCTTTTTCAGGTTTTTGGAAATTTTTATTAATATTAGTGAAAATATGTGAGCATTACAAAAATTTAAGCAAATAGAATTTATAAATGTAAAGAAATAGGAAATAGATGCTTCCTAATATCAACTCCATGAAAAATGCCTATCAGTTCCAAAAGCAGCTTTGTTACAAAGCTAATAAAAAGGCATAGTAATGTTGGTCAAGGCAGAAATTGATATTCTGACCATAGAATCAAATATGGAAAATATGGTGCTGACTTTCTGGCTTCTGATAGGGTAGAATAGCAATGACTAGGAACTGAAGGAGCATGAAGTATTTTCCTCAAGAAAGGCACGATGCTTCAGATTAAATAGGGAAGATGTGCATGAAGGAGTTACGGCGTAGTGCATACCACTTTAAGAGTATGGACGTCACAGCATCGAATCCTATGGAAGAACGGAAGCAGAGACTGCTGCTCTTAGAATATTCAGGTGAGAAAGATTCACCTGGCCTTCAGGTTGCAGCTTCCTGTCACCTCTTCCTGCTTTTACATGTGAACTAGAAAGAACTTAATGAAGAATTTCTTTCTTGGTTTAATTTGTATCTATTTTCTCCATGCTTACTATACAAGCGCACGTATCATGGCATTCTTTTTATAGAGAGACGTTAATTATTTTTTAACAAATATTAAAATACAGAAATCATATAAACCCGGCAAATAATGAAGTTAATCTAGACATCATCTAAAATAGTTTCCACATGTTTGTGAATTCAGATACCCCCATATAACCCACAAATCAAAGAAAAAGTCACAATGAAACTGTTGAAATATTTTGAACTCTATGATAATGAAATATTATTTAAAATGAGAAACGGAACTAATCATGATTATTGGATATTTTAAGGCTCCAATATATACATAAAAGAAGAAATGTAAAATCAATAATCTTGGCATCCATCTCAAGAAGACAGAAGAAATAGATAATAACTAAAGAAAAGGAAAAGAAGTGCAATAGAGATAAGAACAAAAAGAAACTAAACAGCAAACCAGAGACGTATGGAAGAGATGAAGTTACAAGTTGACTCACAAGAAGCCTAATCCAATTGTTAAAACCCTGAGAAGCTGATCCAAGAGAGGAACATGAATAAAGGGAAATGTAACCATCAGAAATATAAAGGGAACACAGCTATTGAAAATTCAGATATTAAGAAGATCACAGAACATATTATGAAGTATTATATTAAAAACTTTTGATATCTTAGGTTAAATAATTTCCTTAAAGAAACACAAACTACTAAGCCTAGGATACCTAGGAATACGTATGAAATAATAAGCAAATTAAATAAATGAAACAAACGTTACTGAAAGGAATTAAAGCATATGTAATTAATTGGATTATATAAGGTGGTTCATGGATTGAAACATAAATACACACAGGGCAGAACGGAAGCTGGTCTGTATTAGACATAGTGGCAACATATTGACGTAGCTCTCTAATCAGAAGTAATTTGTTACCACTTTCTCAGCCGCATGACTTCAGGTCAAGTATTCAGATTTTGCAGTATAGTGTCATTCTCTGCAACAAGGGATTCGTCCCATGCATTTCACAGCGTTCATATGGAAATTAAGTGAGATCAGGAATCTAAAATACCTGCAATGCTACTAGACAATGACATTCGATTTTTCATATCCTCACCTTCCTAAGTATGACTGATTTCTCCCGTAATTTAAGATATAATCATTTGACACAATTATCTGAAGTATTTATCTTTGGTATCTGCTCATAAAAGAGATAAATTTGAATTGCGTGCATTTGTTCTCACTTGAATCTATGTTATAAGACAGGTATGGTTTCTTCTGAAACTTAATGTTTCACATTTATTTTCTAAGATACTCTCTGTTCTAGGGCACAGAACTTTTTACACTTAAATGTAAGAATAACTTTCAAAGAATAACATATATTGATAACAAAATTTACCATTTTTGGAAATGAATTTAGGATACTAATAAATATTATTAGAAGATCTTCGATATACACAAATCTCCCCAAGTACAGTAGTTGAACAGTTAATGACACATGGAAAATAATTCATTAAGCTGAGGAAGGCAGATAAAAGTTCAGTTAGATATTCCCATGAGTCATATATCTTTTGTTTTCATGAGTGGAAGAATTACTGTCTCTTTTTCCCCTCAGCTGTTCACCATCTCATGCTTGTTTGCTTGCTCCACAAAAACTTTCAAAGACACACAGTAATTTTGAAGAAATCTGGCCAACAAAGTTATCAAGACATAAATTATTTTCCATTTTTCGTATAGTATATTATTTTGAAAGTAATTGGCAGCTGGAAAAGCCGTTTATAGGCAAACAACTTCTCTCATTTTAATTGAATGTCAGTAAAATTTTCAATGTCAGCATGGGTTACAGAAGTGTGGGATTTCATTAAAGCAATCTATAAATCACAGAATCAAGGGTTTATTGCTGTTTAAACAAATTTCGGCGGGCAGCATGCACGGTCGCTGGCCTGAAGAAGGGATTCTCTAAATTCATCAGCCCATTTCACTAAATGCAGTCCCCAGCCAGTTGCAGCAGATTCTGCCTGGAAGCTTGTAAAGATTATACGTTTGTAGCCAACATCTGAGTCAGATTAAGCACTTGCATCTAGAATTTTAATGAGCTCCCAAGCTCATTTTCACATACCATAAGCTCTAAGAATCTACTCTATAATCTTAAGAGAGGAGAGAACTCGAATTATTTCATAACTGTTCAAAAGCCTAAGAATCAAAACCTATTCTCTGGCTGCCTGAGATTTTTTTTTCTTTCTCCCAAATCACTTGGTTTCATCCCAAACTTGTACCCCATGGATATGGCGAACTAGGCGGTCTGCCGCTGAGGCAATGGTGACGAGGCCTAAGGGATACTTTTCTTCTTAGCCCTCAACTCCACTCTGAACTTCATCGTGATTCACTTTCTCTTCACGTGCCTTTCCATCCCTGCCGGCTAGGTTCTCTCTCATCGTCACTTATAATCGATTCTAATCTGTTATGACCTGTTACTCCTTTGGCCACTCGCTTGTAAGCCTTAGGGATAATGATCTTGGAAGAGAAAAGGCCAGAGAATCTATGACACACATATAGTAGTTACTTTAAAACTTCTCAGTTATACCATCTGCCTCCTGAAGCTGGAAGAAACCCTCCTGTTCTTTCAAAAATGCACTGCAAAGTAGGCCTTCCTAGGAATGTACTTTCTCCAGAAACAATCAGCGGTTCATGAAATCACCAAATGCCTGAAAAGGAGAAGAGCTGTGGTGGCAAAGAAAGGCATTTCCTTTTAGAAACAGAGAACTATCCTTCCTAAATTGCCATCAAATTATACAGTCAGGACAATGAACAATTCTACTTAAATACCAAGTTCAAGGAAGTGATTACTAAAGGCATTTCTAAGAATACTAAGACTCTGTCATTCTGTAGTGCTAAATGCATTGCAATTATAACAGACCTCTTCAACATTCCATTGAGGCTTATGATCACTATGGTAAAAAAAATGTCTGTCCATTCCAATTAACTTTATGCATTAAGAAAAAAAAAGACTGACAATCTCTGAGGTCATTGTAACTTCAAGTATCTGTTATTTTGGTGTTTGGTGAACAAATTAGTTAAATCAGTTAGCTCATAGTTTGATTTTGAAAGCAAAGTCTCTTCAGATTTAGGAAATGAAGGAAGGGAGCAGCAGAAAGTAATGATGAAGCGGGGAACTCCTCCCACTGAGCCACATCCCGCTGGGTAACAAGCAAGTATCCTGGTACCGGCGCCATGTAATATTTGATAGAAAAGGTAGAAGAACTGAAGGTACAACTTTGAATCTCTGGAGATAGTAGAAAATAACATTGTATTTACTATTTTTAAGAAGTGTCCCAAGTAAAAACCAAACCCCTCGCAAATACTTTTCCATGATTAAAAACTATGTAGAAATAGAAAAAAAAAAATAACACTTGGGTTTAAATTTTATTGGTTTAAAGAAAGTTCTTAGTTTTTCTTGAAGGATAGTATACTGTCATAGAATAATATACATGAGATAATTATTACTGCAGGCAAAAATGATATTTAATTACTTCTAATTTTTCTCTACTGTCCCCTGGCTGGTATACTTTTATAAGTTATCGAACAAAGTAGTTACCACAGGCAAATGGAGAATCACATTTGCTAAGTATTTATGTTTCCTGCCTATTGGGGGGGGAATATTTTGTTTAATTTAATTACTAACTTTAGTTTCATCAGTTCAATGCAATGTGCTCAGGGTATTTTAGTAGCAAAGAAATAAATATTAAATTATTGTGAGTTTAATCCTTCCTTGTCAAAACATATTTATCAAACTCCTGTTCTATCTCTTTTTAAAATATAATTTTCAAGATAACTTTTCTATCTTCTCAAAAGTCTGCTTTCTGCCTTGACTGAAACTACCTTTATGAAGTCAATTGATTTTGCAGAGCAGGCTAAAAGACTTGTTCGCAGACACATTTTCTTACGGTGCTTATTGTTGCAGAATCCTCCCTCCTTACGGTCTTCGTTCCTATCTGAGACATGTTCTGGTTTCCTCACGTCTCTGATTCCCTTTCTCTCTCCTTTTGTTTCCCTACTCAGCCCTCACGTCTTGACACTTCTCACAAGGCACTGTCACTTGCTATGTTTACCTGCTGGTCCTGACACGCATGGCATTTGTAATCATCCCAGCCCAATTCTCAGTCCAAGTGTATTAGATGGTCTGACTTCAGGAATGGGCTGTGGTCGAAGACTACCAGAGCATTCTGTGCCCTTTACCCTGATAACCAACCATTCACAGATGGATGTGGTGTTTAGGGCAGTCAAGGAACACTAAGATCAGAACATTTCTCAGAACTGTAGGTTTCTAAGCCTGCACAGATCTGTACTGCGTTACCAGGAGGAAAAGACCGCTATAAAAATGAAACAAAGTTTCTTCACAGAGATCCCGGTGAAGCCAGCACTGCCTGGAAGTTGGGCCAGGGTTGCCATGTACAATTGTTTCCTTTCTCCCCTCTCTCTCATTTTTATTGCTTTGGTCTAAAAAATTATAATACTCTAAGAAATGTCTGGGTTCTGTCTGTAGCCCTTTATTTCTCAAATTCCATTTTTTTATTCGTGTATTCTGCTTCATTCCCAGGGATTAAATTATAGCTAAATGTTGACACCTGAAATTTCAGATCCCTATCTCCTCTTTGAGTGTGTTCCTGCCTATGAAAAATCTCATACTGAATCTCTCGTAGGTGTCTCAAAAGCAGCACATCCTAGATTAATAGTTTCCTTCATTCTTCCCCAAATGCTTCTAGTCACCCTCTTCTGGGTGGCCCTACCTACTGTGTCTCCCAGCCAGACACACATTAGTACTGAACTTCCTTATCACTGCATTTCTTTCTACCACTCATTCAGCTAGAAGACATACAAATAGTATTAGATGTTATTGATAACCATCCAAATGTTAGAAAATCAGTATCAGATGTAGGAGGACAACTACTTTCCTGTTCTTATAGTCCCATCTTAGTTATCTTGTCAAATATTTTAATTTTAATGGTTTCATATTTGATGCTGACTATATTTTAGGCAGGCTGCTTACAGAGTTGTGTGTTCTCTCTCATTTAGCACTTTCTACCGTATATATTTTTAATGCACGCATAAGCCTGTGCATTAAAGACTTTACTAGTACCAGGCATCAAATACAGGACCTCGTACTTGTTGAGGAAGGAACTGTGCCACTGTGCTATACCCCTGGCTCAACTTGTATTTTTAAACTATCTTCTTAAACTATGTCCTTTACTATGTTCTAAACTACGTTCTGTGTTTTGAATTTTATTTTTCTGTTAAATGATCTTTAATGACTTTCCACCATAAACTCATACATCATATTGGTGACTGGCATTTGAATTTTTGTCTATTTTCAAGACATAAATAGTACTTTTATGAATATTTGCATAAATCTATGTAGGCACATGTGGATGGAACTTTCCATAGGGCATTTATCCAGGCTAAGTCATAGGGTACTGCCCTTGCCTGTGTTACACAGGTTACACCAAGTACTTGCAATAGAAATTGTAATATGGTGTCATATACAATAAATGTTTTACTTTTCTTTACAAATAGAATTCCTTTTAGTTTAGTGAAAAATATTTTAAAATACACATTATAATTTTTCTACAGATATTCTATTAGTCAGTATAACCTTGAAACTCAAAATGTATAACCAAAGTTATTTTATAATTGCACATAATTTTAATGCCATAGTGAATTAGTAAAGTGTAATTAAAGTTGACCTATAATTAGACAAAAGTTAAGTGTCATAATAAATTAGTAAAGATTTGATGGTGTTATCTTTAGCTCTTTGAGATGTATTTTTACTTGAAATATGTTCCTAAAACAATGTAAGGAGAGCATTACAAAATCTTTCTTGTAGCATTTCTAGAAGGGTTCAAATGATATTTAATCAATGTTCTCAAAGTAATCTGTTCTATATGACTTATGATCATTTGAAGTCTGGCAAATTAAATATAATTTGTAATTCTCCAGATACTTGTGGTTTTCAGTATAGTTCAAATGTTCACTTTCAATTTTATCATAAATTTCTTTAGTTTTCAAGATAACTCTCAATCAACTTGAATCAAAGATATATTTTAAGGTGTAGAAGATCAAACTTTTACAATTTTGCATTTACTTATTATCTTTATCTTGCTAAGTATATCATTCTATTTTAATATGTTAGCTTATTAAAACTCTTTATGACTTAATAGCTGAATAAATTTAGAAACATTCATTTATATTAGTATGTACATATGTGTGTGCATGTATGAAAAGAATAAAATAACTGTTCAAAGATTTTAATTTACCTTTATACCAGGAATGATGGTGGTCATCCTTAAGAATTTCTAATCTACATAACTTATTTGTCTTTGGCTACAATATGCTGTGGTTTTATCACCTATATGTCCTTTTCATGTGACATCTATGCCAATTAATGCATATAAGACAAAGTGTTCCCCAGGGATGGCAAAGCTACTTCACACGTGCCACTGTGGGCTTTGTGTTCTCATTAAAATCTCTAAATCATTTGCCACTTCTGGGCTGTGTTCTGTTAGACATAATTTAAAGACAGCGAAAAGTAGGCAGTTTAAAATGCTACTTCCTGACTAGACCCATTTGAACCATGGGCAATTGTGGAGGGGCTACGTCACCACCCTGCTAGTGGGAACAAATGTTTGCTGCCACTCTCACTTTGCAGAAATTCTTTTTAAAAAACTTTTAATCAAGAACTTGCTGAAATTTTTTTTGTAAAGACAAATTTCTTACATTAGCCACAGATTGTTAAAGTGACTCCACATTTCTTGAAATTGCTTTGGTTTCTAACATGACTCTTTGCTTAAAAACAAAAAATCTTGATTTATGTGTAACTTCCCAAGAACCTCCCTTTGTTTTTATAAAAAAAAGTACTCTTTCTAGATGAAGATTTCATTTTCTGACTTTAATTATTATGATTACGGAAATCACTGGAAATGTTATGCATAATGTAAGTCCATGCTATATATCATGTTTGCCGCTTTTTGACTTGGTGCAATTATACCAATTCCTTAAATTCAGCATAAGAACAACTGGAACTTCTGACAAGGATGGAATAATAACAGCTCCTCAGCCTTAGGCAACTCGATCCAACCAACAATATATAAAACAGCAGGCAGCACAGCACTGTGTTCCCCGCAATAACTAGATAAAAGTGTCTTAACTGTACCGACAAACGTTTCACAGTGTGTAGCTCAACAAAGAGTTCGCATACAGAGACTCTGGTGCCTTGTTAAATTGAAGAAATGCAGATCAAATTTGGGGAAGACAAGGAACCTGGAATGTTTTTCAAGACAGACTAGAAAAGAGGACTAAGTTCCAGAGTGAGATAAGTCCTGCCGAGACTGAGTCCTGCTTTCTGCGTTCATGAAAAAAACTGAAGCTATGAGAAGCCAGAGCAAGAACTGCAAGAAAGGAATGGAACAATTCCTGGAGATCTCAGGGGTTAGAGATTAACTTATGTTTCCCCTGGCCCAAATGATAAGACTACAAAAATACGCTGGTCATCAAGAAAAATCCGCAGAAAGATAACTACTTACTTCTGAAAGGAAATTAGCCCCTGCCTAAAGATGTCTCAGGACGTGTCCTACCAGAACTTAAAAAGTTGATGGAATACCAATTTACAGCATTATGTTTTCAAAAACAGAGGTTAAGGAGGAAAATAATACTTAATCAAATATAGCTGGAATATTTCCAAGTTATGAAATATGTAAGCTGATTTTTCAACAACAAAAATAACTTCAAGAAAAATAAAAGTAAGGAAACAACTTTAAGAAATACTGAAGGTCAGTGATAAAAATATTATTGGTGTATCCAGAACAAAGAAATGCTGCATATGGGTGCAAAACAGGAAAGCAACAAAATGATACCTCTCAGGAGAAACTATTTAAAGCTAAAGATAAAGAAAAGTATGATTCTAATTTTGTAGACAAATTGATCATCTTAGAAAATTATTTCCATTGAAACTGTAAAATTTATCAAATAAAATATAGAAGAAATTTCATATCTATGGAAGTAATGTTTAGATTGGACATAAAAGGCTCAAATCTTAAAAAAAAAATCAATACATTAGCAAGACCAGAAAAACTATTTTAATCTTCAAACGATGCTAGTAATTAATTAAAACAAGCCAAAATCTGGGTGAAATTTTTATTATATATATATATATATATAGAGAGAGAGAGAGAGAGAGAGAGAGAGAGAGAGAGGGAGAGAGAGAGAGTATATCACAATTCAATAATGCAAAACCAACCAATGTTTTAAAATTTTATATATTGCATTGATGAATTATGTAAATTGAAAGCAAACATGTAAGTTAATTGGAAATCTAATGGGAAAGTGCACATTTAAAATACACTTAGCACTATCTGGTCAGTGAAATGACCAAAATTAATAGGACTCTTGATAATAAGGTTTGTTGACGATGAACATCCGGGACCCTCACTTATTACTCACAGTAAGTTCAGGTCTCACAGCTACTATGAAAAGCAGATTCTTTTATAAATAAATGGGCATCCCTTTTATCCAGGAATTTCCCCTCAAATTTATGCAATGAAAACGAGAACACATAGTCACAAAAGAATTATTTTTGTGTTTATGCAGCTTTATTAAAAGTAGCAACACCTAGGAATAAAATAACATTTTAACTAAACAAGATACTCTGATACAACTATACTGTAGAACAGTACTGAGTCCTGAAAGGAACATATTACTGATTCTTGTAACAATGTAGATGAAGTGTAAAGGTGCATTTCAGCCCACAAAAAACATATTTCAGAATGGTTCTGAGAGGGACTGGAAGGGTGTTATAGTTGATACATTGTGTCAACTTGGGGAGCCTAGAGGTTTGGCTGAGTGATTCAGCAGGAAGCCAGGGTGCTTACTTTGTATACATCCTGAGCCTGTGGAAGAGGAGGACATGGAGACTGTGTGAGAGCTACACGCCCCCTGGGTGGGGGTAGGCTGTTTATAATGTGAGGGAAGGAAAGAGGCTGCTTGCAGACATTCCTCCCTTTTGCTGATTGTTTTTGCGGTGCTCTGCTGCCATGAACAATTTGCCCTCTGCCTTGTGCCACTCTGCCTCTGAACCAGCTAAGTATGGACTGAAACCTCCACAAACTGTAAGCTAAATAAACCTTTCCTTCCTTCATTTTGGGTGTTGGGTATTTTGTCTCACCAACGAGAAAAAAGTAACCAAGACAAAGGGGTAGAGTATACGAAGCATATAGCATATAGTAAACACCTATTAGCAGTTGGGTAAAGGTTTGTTCCTCTTGCATACAAGTGATTTAGTTTGGGTGAGAGAAGATACTGACAACTTGTAAGATCCAGAGTTTGATTTTCTTATCAGAGCTGAAGCGTGTGCTCAGAGATGGGAAATATATTACAGAATTATTATAGTGATTAAATTAATAATTAAAAAAGAAACACCTAAAACAGTACTCTGAACAGAGTAACCCTATATAAAAAGTCTTGATATCACTACGATAGGGTTGAAGATTTGCCTTGAGAAAAGAACTTCAGCCACATATTCAGGGTGGCGTGGTTACACACCGGAGGACACTGACAAGCTCTCTCAGTGATTTGCGAAGAAATAAGTGAGAATGCTTTTCTGTCTTCTGCAGACAACTGGACCGCTCACCATCCCATCCCAATAAAGCAAGCTATCCAAATCCTATCAAGTCGAGACCCATGTTCAAGTTCACATATTTTTAAAAAGCTTGCTTGCATCTACAGTTATCTCAACATTTTCTCCCTGGCTATGTCACAGCGTTCACTTGCTACCTCTCTCGTCATATCTATGCCTCTGTCACATACAGTATCACTTTGTGTATTAATCCCCTGACTCTGGTGGTGTGAGTTGCATTTTAACGATCGTTTAACACACAAGAAATCTGATAGGAGGCAAATAACGTATCTTTAAATTACTAGCTATGGAAAATGAACTCTATCACAGAAGAATTACATTTCTCCTATTTAATTAAATTGGATATTTTTCCCAAAAAAGCATTTGGAGTCATTATTACAATGGTAAAATGAAGGATGGCGATACTGCAGAGGAGACGGACTATGGGAATAAGCAATTTTTCTATTTTCCTTTGCATGGAGGTTCCAATTAAGATGCCTTCAAAGTACATTTTAGTAACCAAGTCATCTAGTAATTAACAAGTCATCTACAGCCCTACAAAGGGTATAAAGCTCAAGATTTTTTTTGTTTATTAAACCAGCTTTCATTAAATTACAATGCTTTGTTAAAATATACATAATGTAAAGTTAGTTTATCTATTTTAAAGTGTATCATTGGTAGCATTCAGCACAATCACAATATTGTAAAACCAGTAACTTTCCTAATTTTAGGCATCTTCATTACCGCAGAAGGAAAACTCACACCTATTTAGTTCTCAGTCTCTGCAAATGGCATATCTGTTTCCTACGTATTTTTCATTTCTGCACACATTCTAGATGGCAAATTGCATAATGTGCGGTCTTTTCTGCATGATTTCTCACACTTAATAAAACGTTTCATTCATTCTGTAGTTGCATCAGTACTTTATTCTGCTTAGAGCAGAAAAAATATTCCTTGAACAGATTATATCACATTTTGTTTATTTGATGCTGGACATTTGGATTGTTCCTATCATTTGGCAATTGTAGTAATGCTGTAATGAATATATGTGCAGCTTTTTAAAAATTTGTTTTGAGTATAAACCTGGGTGAAATGGTAATTCTATGTTTAACTTGTTGAATACAAACATCTTTAAATAAGATGTAATTTTTTTAATATTATGGTAAATAAAGTTGGTAGAAGAGTATATGTTTATAGTCTCATGAAGACATTAATGTATAAAATCATTAGTGATATACATATATGCATATGTTATGCATAAGAGAAAATTTATGTTAATATAAAATATTTCCTAATAATGCTTATTATTATTGCTAATAATCAATCCCTATATGACATGTCCTATATTAATTACTAAGGTTATGAACCTATTAAGGAAAAATCTGTTATGTGATTCTTGCTCTTAAGAAATCTACATGAATACAGGAGATTTAGGTGAACACAAAATAAAATTGACTGAGTGGAGGTGGTTTTTTTTAGTTCTTTATATGTCCTAGGTAGAAGTACTTTGTCTGAGGGAGAGTTGGCTAAAATTTTTTCCCAATATATGGGTTTTCTTTTTACTCTGTTGGTGATTTCTCTGGATGTGCAAAAACTTTTCAGTAAGATGAGATCCCAATTGTTGATTCTTTGAAGTATTTCCCATGCAGTTTGGGTTTTGTTCGTGAACCATCTGCCTATCCTTATGTCTTCAAGGCTTTTACCTGCTTTCTCTTCCAGTAGGTTGAGTGTTTCTGTTTTAATATTTAAATCTTTGATCCCTTCTATGGTTTGGACATTGTTTTCTTTATGTCTGTTTGTTTGTTAATGTGTTTTCAATCTCTATCTTTAAAAATAAAAAAAAATAAAGAGAATGGAGATGGGTAAAGAATTGATGGGATTGCACTTAAAAGATAAAATCTATAACTTATATAAAATTTGAAGGCACTGAGGGAAAGATAGATGTGATCCACTTAGACCAATCAGTTCCCAAATTTCCAAATATTCAGTAAGGAAAGCTAGATAGCCTTAAACCCAGAAGTCTGCTCATACAACTTGTCCTGACTGAACCTAGATCCAAGTTTGGGTCCGGCCTCTGAAATTTGGAACTGGCCTTTTTGCATTCCAGTTTTCAACATGGAATCATGCTTTGGGTAGGTCCCCACCCTGCTGGAGGCACGGATGTAGGAATAGCTGAAGGCTTCGGAGACTGAAAAACAGGACTTTCTTGGGAATTCAGGAAAGTTGTATGGAAAGGCTTTCCAACTCATTACAACTTTGAATCTGTGCTGCTATTCTCAGTGACCCTGGGAAAAAATATCGCAATAGAAGATGATGTTCAGATAATTTTTCAAGCTGGGAGAATCTGAAACTCACAACAGAAGGCTGATTGATGATTTCTCTCAAGTAAGTGGGCCATTTCCAACTTGCAACTTAGGCTTCTACCCGAGAGATATGCGGCAGCACCCTTGGTGTAATCAGTAAGAAAGTGCAGCTGCATAACCAGCCACAGTGTAACACAGCATGGTTTATGTAATTTGCTGTTTATGAACCAGTGAGATTGTTCTTGAAAAGGCCCTTTTTGTCATTTGTTTTACCACATTCTTCTCTTCAATTGTTTAACAAACATCAAATAGCAATAAACAATTAGGTATAAACAGTGCTGAAGAACTTCAAATAAGTGTCCCACATCCCTAATACGGTTTATGAATACAAATTCTGACATGTGTACACAATGGTCAGGATCTAAAGGCACATTTTTCTTAAATAGATAGCATTAATATTACTTATTTACATATTTCTTTCACTTGTTAGGTTAAGGGCTCCACAAGGAGGACATGTATCTTATTTCTTTCTCTGTACAGTTCATTGATATAAAACCTACTGGCATATTTTTAAAATAAATAAACCTATTGGCAACCCATAAATGATTAATCAGAAACTGGCATGTCAGTGAAGTCTTTCAGGTATTTTCTTACTAAACACTCCATTTTCCAAGAGCTAGCCGGTTTGTTTACACCGCATTGATAATAGCTTTTTATCAGTATGATCAAAGCAGTGATTATATTACCTCTTACTGCATAATGATTTTCCTGTTTGATTTTGATACTCTACTATTCAGTCTGCTTTAATTATTTCTGTCTAATTAATGCTGCCTGTTTTTCAAGTGCATTATTCAGAGTTGTTGTTCCCTTCACTAAAATGAACAATATGTGAAATGACCTTTGAATTTTACAAAAAAGATAAATTTCAAATAACACTCCATTCCATACAGTTTGTCATAGCTGGTTTAATTTTGTTTCTTTTCAATTAGAAATTCACCATAATATTAATGATGCTGTTATCTCTCAGTTACCAACCATGTAAATTTATGAAAGTGTATTTTTATGGTAAACAAATGTAATGATATTTATTTTGTCTTAAAAACTATATATATATATATATATATATATATATTACATAAAATTATACATATGTATGTATGCGCTGCTGAGGGGTAAAGGCAAGAGAATAAAAGAGTAGATAAATGTATTAAGAATATTTTTAGTCTATCTTGAAAAAGTTAAAATGTAAAAGTTAAAATTGTTAAAATGAAAAAGTTAAAATTGTTTATTCCTATTGCTTCTGTTTGTGAATATATCTTTGCCCATGGTGAGACTTGATTATTAGTAAATAATGATGCTCTGAAACACTTCAACCTCTTTCTTTCAAAATTATGATAGAATTGCTAAATAAACACAATCTAGTCAGAAACAAAACCCTGGAACAGATACACAGGTTCACACACTCACAAACACACACACACACACACGCAAACACACATGTACACACACAATCAAATAGCTATAAAACCACAGTGTAAGGCAGCAGATAATTTGAAAATAGAAGCAAAAGGCAATTGTCTTATAAATTGCTGATCTCCTTATCCATCTTGTTGCCGTGTTAGTTATTTTGCCTGGGAAGTAGGATCATTCTGACAGCTACAACTTGTTAGTGTTTCTTTATAAAATATGACTAGAAATATTATAGGATATTCTGAAGATCTGTTTGACATTTTAAGAGCATTATTTATACAATTCTGAAAGAATGAGGACAGCGTAGTCACATGTTTTTTATTCTCTAAAATTAGTCATCCTCAATTACCTCCACAGCAGCATCAAAGCCATTTCTCATCTGGCTTTGTTTACAGAAGTAAAATCACTTACTCCCTTCCACCAGGTACCTAAAAATATGACTCTGAAGTAGGAAGGGAAGAAAAATCAGGTAACAGTATTGACTGACAAAGGGGGTAAGACTTTAATAAGCCAGATATTATTTATGCAATGCATAACTATGCTAGCATATACCTGATAGGAGCAAATGCCTCATGTTAAGTTCAGTTTCTAGATAACATAACAAATAGCACTTTATTATCTAAATTTGTCTAGGAACAATACATTTTTCATGTTCTCTGCTTAAAGGGAAATAATGCGATATCCATTACCTGCCTAACACCAGCCAATTACTAAATAGCATAGAGTAGTGTGTTAGTAAACTTTTCCTGGAACTTTTCTCATTCACATAGGGTCACTTTTAGTTGTCAGAGTCTTTCCTACTGTTGTTATATTCATTTTACCATTTGTGTTTGAATATTTGTTAGTGGTTTGAAATTAGGGTGTAAAAACAAATAGCCAGTGATTAAACTCAAAGCAGCCCTAGTGTGCTGCTAAAACACTATCTAATAGGGAAGGAATAAAAATAGATCTAATTTTTAAAGGCAGCTAATGTGGTAAAAATATCTTCCATTCACTGTATAGTTTTAAACTCTTTGACTATTGTATCTATTAGTGCTTAATGTGGAGAAATGATTCACGTGAAACATGAATCCACATTAAAGATCACAGGAGTGCCAGAGGGAAGACTTTTTAGAAGGAATTTCCTTTCTATGTAGTCAGGGAAAGAACCGGAGCACTTGAGCATACTCAGAGTTAAACTATGAGTGTGTGCAGGGAGAAGCGGGTCCGGGCGAGGAGGAATGGTAACACCAAGTCTTCACAAAACTTTGCATTTTTCCTAGAAGACTCTGTATGTCAATGTGCTTATTCAACTCTTCTGGAGAGAAATTTTGTTCCTGGCCAAGAAAGGTAATGTCATATCCATATAAATATTCAGCCACACAGACATTTCACTGATCTTGTAATTAGGAGCAAGGAGTGGTTAGACGTGCACTGTTTCTGTTGCCATCTTTCTAAGAGATATGAAGATGATTGCCTTTTGTGCTTCAGTAATATTCTATGCATAATATTTCACTGGCTGCATAATTTTATAATTGCTTATTTTTGTTTTGATCTGTCTGTCTTTCCATTTTGAGAACCTACCTCTGGTCTTGGCAGAAAGTTGGTGTATAAATATGGTTTATTCAATAAATGAGTGCCAGATCAGGCTCCTATGTGGATAATGAAGCTATAATATTCTTTCTTTAAGTATTTCCTAAATAAATTTTCATGTTCAAAGAGCAAAAATTAATTATAAATTATTTGCCTAAGAAATGAGTTTGGATAGAAGGAGTCTAACAGAATCACTAATATTCATGCTTGTGCTAAAATCCACTGAACCTTTTTAGGATTTCAACCTGCAAGTTGTAATGCAAAAATGATCTGGTGGAAGATTATCAAACTCACTGGACTGGACAGAGCAGTATGTCAGCACCTTTGTCCAAGTCAACGGTGGGGAGGATTTTGACGGGAAGCAGCGCCTTCATCATTCTGGCATTCTATTTTAGTCTAAGTCTACATCAGAAGCCTGCCAGGGCTCAGAGCTGATAACAAAGCACTATCGCTTTTCAAAGTGACAGAGCACAGTGACATATCAACACTAGGACTTAAATGAAAAACCCCTTCTAATTTAACTGGGAGTCTGCTGAAACTATATTCAGTGTAGCACTTTCATTTTCAATTAAAACTTCCTTGCAGCAAGAGAAAAGTTTGGCATACCCTCTCCTCTTTGGAGGCTGCTGTGGTATCCAGTGTAAAGGGCAGTGTAGTGCAGAGATGGTCAAGTAAAGCGCAAGTACCCACCAGCACTTTTCGTCTACTCAGGGCAGTTCCTGTCATTCACAGAGAAGTTTCCCTACCAACTCTCACTGCTGAATTGTTCCTTTGAGGAATCTTTTTCTGATATTTGCACAAAGCAGTAAAGTGCCCGCTACTCTTGGCATTGGTATGGGGTGTGGGAGGCTCTTACATGTGCTAGTTCACGTAACTCCTGCTTGGTAGCTGATTATCTTGGTTTTTTTTCTAAAAAAACTTAAATGATGGGCAAAGAAATGAAATAGGCTCTGTATGGTAACACACCAAGCAAACAGTAGAGTTGGGATATGAATACATGTCCACGTGCCTTAGCCCTGAATATTTTCTACAGTATTGGCAAAATTGTAAAGTGGACGATTATGGGTAACACACCAAAGCCACTAAACAGTACTTTTTAAAAGTACAATGCCATCTTAACATTTTACATTTTATGTAACGAATTCCTGAAGCATATTAGCCTATAGTCTTACTTTACCTCTAAAATCAGTCCAGAACACTAACCATGTAGGTGTTGGCACACAAAGGCATGGCACCTCTTGGAATCCACACAGTGTGGTGCCTGTTCGCTCTGTACAGTTTCAGAAAGCCACTGGACTGGACCAAAGAAATAGGGTCAAAGGTGTGCCACTAAAACTTGATTTCATCTTTATGATGCCCTAAGCTAGGTATTTTTCTCACACCTAAGTGTTCAAAATCTTTTACTTTTCTTAAATAATTAATATTTAAAATATGTCTCTCATGTATTCTGTAAATTGTGTAACTAAACTTTCACAATTTCTGCTTTAGCTCGGTAATCTCACAATCAAGTTGAGTCACCATTTTTATTCAGCATTCACTGTAGAATGATTTAAATCACTTTTGTTTCTTTATACCTCCATGTTATTAATTCTCAGGGATTCTATTTATTAGATGTACTTTTACAATTACTTTTTCTAGTTTTGGGCTATTATTAATTAACTAAACAGATTTGGACAGGGGTCACAGAAAGGATGTGGGCCACCACACTTCCTGGTAAACTTTCTATACTTTTATATAAACAACACATTTTCAAAGTATTTACTCACATTTTTTGTTAGTGTTTAAAATGGCTAAAGTGCAATATTGTGTTTTTTGGTATTCCACCTCCTCCCCTTCTTTTTTACTCTCTCTCTTTCTGATTACTTGCAGTGAAGGAATAGACTAGCTGACTTCATGAAATAAAAACTTCCACGACTGCCGATGAAGAATAATTGTAGTTACACACATGAGCACAGCACCCAGTCAAAATCTTGGAAGAAGTATTTCCTGTTAGGAAGCAAACAGGATTCTGGCAATTTGTAACTGAGACCACCATTAAGTACAAATAGTATATACATGTAAATTGTTTATGTGTTTCTCCCTTTGATGCTTAGAGTACAGTTACATTCAAGAAAATATTTTAGTAGCTTGGCTCCATACCAACTCTTTGCCTTCTGTAAAATGGCATGAGTCAGTTTCCCGTAATTTGATTGATCGAAACTTGGCCCGAAGGAGGGCAGCCATATGGCCCCCAGCTCAGGGATGCTATGCTGCAAACCGGAGAACCTGCAAGCAGCAGCTGCCAAAAAGCAGAATGCATAGTGATGTGTGAATTAATGCGACATGCAAGGGTAAAATATTGATGCATTTTTAAATTAATATTGATGCATGTATATCTGGGAGTAGTTACACAGTTATCTTCCTATGCCAATAAATGTCCCAAATAAGAAGATGCACAAGGGCTTTGATTAAAAAAAGCGAGTCATGAAACATTTAATATACATTTCCATTCATATTCTTGGATTTTTTTGAGGCATGGTAATGAACGGCATCAGAGACACCATGTGTCTACAATTCAGTCAGTTCACAAATTATTTACCAGGTATTTCCTGATGTCAGATCTTCTGGGACCCAGTAATACAGCAGCACATAGCACCCATGATACTGTGGTAGATAATCTAATAAATATAGAATATAAAATAAACTTATGCACATGATAATTTCAGGTGAGTAGGAAGAAAATAATACAGGGTGATGTAATCAGAGGATAGGGATGGGCTGGAAATGAATTATTTGAAACAAGTGCTTTGAGCTTGCATAGTTTTAGCAACTTGAATGGAGAGTAGTCAGTTCTGAAAAGATACGTGCAGAGGATGCCCCTTCGTGGTCACCAGTACATACAAAGTTCCCTACGTTGGAAGATTACAACATTGGAACTAAAGTTTCTGTGACCTGTGCATCAAGACTGGAAGGGAAAGTCAGGGTAGATAAAAACCACATGTAAACAATATGGGACCCCTCAACTACATTTTTTGTCTCTTGGCCAAGAAAGACTAAACCTTTTTAGATCTTAACTTTCTCATAAGTTATGAGGGAGATATCTCCAGCTCAAAATTATTCTCTTAAAACAAGTCTTAGCGTTCCTATTATTTTTATATTCACAGTACACATTTCCAGCCTTTAGAAATCCACACTCCCTAACTCAAGTGAAGTTAGTTATCTGTGTGAGTAATGCACTGAATTTTTAAAGTGCTAGACAAAATGGCACTCATAAATCAGTCCTCCCAAAGTGCTCAATGCCATTAACTGGTGGTGTGATCCATATTTAGAAACTACATTAAACTCTCTTAGGATGTTAGGATGCTACTTAGTAAACTGTTATTTTAGTTCAGAGAATAGAAGCATTTCTAGCTACCTAACCTCTAAGCACGTATATATGAATACGTAACACCAATCAACAAGTAACAAGATACGCTTTTAAGTCAATCATTGTTCCCGTTTTGTAGATAACATGCCTCTCTCATATACAGTATAATTATTAAATTTTATTAAGGGTGAACAGAATGATCCCTCCAGGGCATCTGAATAATGTGATCTTTGGAAATGAGATTTCTCTTAGGGACATAGATTCCATCTTTCTGCACTTCTTTCATAAGACTCACACTTGTAAAGTTATGAATTATACAAATAAATTCATCAAGTTAGCAAATTCCCCTTTTCCTATGACTGCATGCATAGCTCTGTTTTTATAACTTTGACAATTTAAATATTTTATCACTCAGCTAGTATCTCCTAGCCAGTGTTTTGCAACATGCTAGAATAACATGATCAGATGGACGATGTGCTATTCACACAACCATTTAGTTTACCACACTTTGATTGTATACACATTGGTTGTTGGACATGTTGCTTGGTCCTGAGGATGGAACTGTAGGGTTGGGAGGCATAATTTCTACTTTATGGAAGCCATAGTCCAGCGTGTATGTGCAGGTTGGTGAGTGTGCATATGCTAAGGTATGAGAAGTGGCTGCAGGTGGATTAGCAGTAGGCACATATAAAATGCAATGATGGTATCTATGAAGGCGACACACTGAGGGAAATAATAGCACTGGGGAAGGATTCCGGGACAGACTTTCATAAACAAGAACCTCCAGAAGGGAAACCCAGAGAGACATTCAAGGAAAGGAAGCAATAAGGCTAGGTGAGACTTGAGATATTCCAAAATAGTGTTTAGAAAGACTTTTCTGTAATAAAATAAGTTATATTGGCTTATTTATAATAGATTACACAGCGTTAAGCAATGTTTATAGATCTGGTAATAGGAAGTTGAGTGAAAAGTTCATGCATTACTTCTACTTCTCATTTCATTGTTAGATGAGATCCTCTACTTACTTGAAGGGGTAAAATCCTGAGACCCCGAGGTATTCTGTCCAGGTGAGAAAGTGAAACAGAGCAGGGGGCAATGGTCCCACTTATTGTGTAGCTGAAGCAAGTTAGAGCAGAGATTTTTGTTACTATTTCAAATACTCTCAAAAGCATATTTTCCCTTTTAACGGATCAGACAGTTGAAAATATGAGATGTGATAGAAAAAATACAGTGAATGTTCAAGTGTTTTTAAATACTATCATAAAAGACATATTGCCTTTAATCACCTCAAAATACTTCCACTTGCTTTGAACACACTTAAGCAACATTCTTGCCACTGCCTGGCGCAGTTCTGGAATTCCCTCTCTGTGATGGTCTTTGGCTGTGCTCTCAGGGCTGTTTTGATATCCAAGACTGATTCTAATTGGGAAGAGCCCAGCCCTCCTGTGGTGACTGATCCAGTGAGTAACATAATGTTTGTATGTGCCTCCCTTTCCATTAGAGGAACCTTGCAGCAGCATTCACTGTATCTGAAATCAGACTTTGGAAAGGTGCTGATGAAGATGGACATTAATGGCACAGCATCTTTCCCTGCAACACACAGTTTTAAACAGCAGAGCATTCACTGTATATTGATCACAGCTCATACAAGAAAGCTTAAAATGACCAAAAAACCCTTTTCTATGTGACAGCATACCTTGAGTTTTGCATCACTTTCTGAGTGGCAAGAGGAGGAAGAAGCTGTCACAGACCTCAAAGAATGTAGAACAAATTACCATGGGAAACCGTGAGGAACTAACCCTTCTAGCCTAGAATGTAATAGGCTTTGGTGAAGGTGAAGTCAGAAGTGAGATACAAGCAGAGACTTGAAATGTGCTTGGATGTTGGGGATAATTCTTTGAAGCATTCCTGCTGGTTTCTAGCTGCCATGAGATAAGGAAGTGAGATGGGTGGGTCTCTGGAAGGGGGTCTTGGAGGTGAACACTCATTGCTGCAGAAGAGGATGCAGCCCTCAGAGGCAGGAGAGAGATTGTCAGGGAACCTCTTCCCAACTCAACCACAGGAAGGATCTCAACTATCATTATGTGGAGCAAAACCGTCCTGATAATGACAATCATGATAAATTCTAATGTTTAAAGTATCATTTTAAGACAGGTTGTTACCTGACAATAGAAAACTAATGGATCATTTGAACTTTTCACAAATTAATTGTCCAAATGGCACTCATGAGTTAGAATCCCAACACGGAGACTTAGCTTCAGAAACATTCGGAATTTAGCCACACCCACGTTTACCTAAGGATATTCAGTAAGTACATAGACATGGCAGGCGGATGACTAAGGGAGGATGAATGAAAGAGCAGAGGGCTCTGCACGTGAGACGCATGTAGAATTCCTCACGGTAAGTCAGTTGTCTGCCCGGGGAGTGAGAGCGGGACGGGACTGAGAAGACAATAATACCATGTACGTTCAGCTTTCACTGAGGCGCTCCCTGGGCATCAGCAGAAGAGGCAGCTTACAAAGGTGGACAAATCTAAGATCTTTCACCTCAGATTCCGTGCGAAGTTGCTAGAATAATAGTAAATGTGCAGCAATATAGGCAAGGAAGTAATCCAGAGAAGAACAGGAGCCCACAAAACGGACAAAAGACACAAGAGCAGAGGAAATGACAAAAGTCAAGCCTCGCTTTTTTGAAAAGGTAGAAAAAAAAAGGTAAATCTCAAGGCTTTTTTCTTAAAGAAAAAGAAGATACCTGGAAAAAACTTGAGGAAAACAGAAGAAAGGAATACAACTCTCAGCAATGCTGGTGGGAGTGCAGGCTGGTGAAACCACTGTGGACATTGGTTTGGAGCTTCCTCAGAAAACTAGGCCTATAGATCCCATTTGACCCAGCTACTCCCTCTCTGGGTATTCTCCCAGAAGATCAGAAAACATCATATCACAGCGATCTCTGTGCACCCATGTTCATAGCAGCACAATTTGTAATTGCCAAATTGTGGAAGCAACATAAATGTCCAACCACTGAGGACTGGATAAAAAAATTGTGGCATTTTTATATAATGGAATATTACTCAGCTATCAAGAAAGATAAACTTGAGGCTTTTATAGGTAAATGGTCACAGCTAGAGACCATACTCATAAGTGAAATAAATCAGACCTGCATTTGTAACCAATGTATTGTCTCACTAGTTCAAGAACCTGAAAGAGTGAATAAAATTAGGAGGTATGATAAACATCATGGAACAAAAGGAAATTTCTCAAAAGTAAAGAACAACTGGGATGAGGGAAAAGAAAGGAGAAAATTATGCCCTATATGTATAGGATAGCTGACATAATTGTACTAAGGTCTTCTATCACTTTATTGAAAGAGACAGTTAATGATTAATTATCTGATCAATCTTGCATGTCTATATTTGTTTTCCTGTGTAATCACTTTGAAGTTATCAATATGTAATACAATGGCCATTGATAATTTCCTGTCACCTGGTCTGTCATTCAGTATTGCTTGTATTGTTCTTGTGCTGTTTTGTAAATGGATGCCTGTTTGTTAATATGTTTTCATTGTTTTATTTTTAAAATAAAATATTAAATTGACAATTCCTGATAAATAAAAGTATCATTTAAATGTGAATGGTAAAGTCAAGGTAAAAACTTAAAAGTATTTTTAGTACTTCTTTCAAACAAAAGACAATATAGGGGGATTCCTTGTTTAAAGACCTACTTCTTAAATATTGTTCACACTCAGGAGCCCCATTTGAATTTCAAACACAGGAATGTGAGCAGTAGGGCAGACTTAAAGTGGCTTCTTCTAAAGTCTAGTGCCATAATTTTTTTTCATTGTACTGTACAATACTGTAGTTCTAGGTTGCACTATACATTACTTTAGTTCATGCCAAAGTTATGCAAATAAAGCAAAATCATCAAGTTTTAGCTTTCTTTGACCACTTCTTTGTCCAGAATACTATGACGTACCTAATATATACAGTTCCTCACACAGAGGTCAATGCATTTAACGAAGTATTTAACCTAATCCTTAAGTGTGGAATGTCTATCTATAATGAATTTTGATGGGTCAACAAAACAAAGGCAACTCACGTTAGGGGAAAACACAAGACACTAAACAGAAGAAGATAATAGGAATGGCCATCAATTATATAAAAGGCATTTAACATCATTAGTCATCACAAACCTGCAAAATAAACCATAATAAGGTGGCTTTTCAATTTGCTATAATCCCTAAATTCAGCAACATGCTTCCTAAAGTTAATGAAGTGAGCAAAATTCTTACAAAATACTAGGATTTCTCTTGTAGGAGAATAAAACTGAAGCACTGTTTATGGAGAACCACCTGGCACTTTATCTAAAAATAACCATATTGGGCATTTTTCCATAAGTGGCACAAGATTCTAAATAGGTATTTATTCATGATACATGAAGACATACATCCATAAGAAAACTTACGTAGAAATATTGATAGCAACTGAAAGTATTTACAGGAAGATGTATAATCACATTGTTCTATATTCGTAGAGTGAAATACCACTCAGCAACAAAAAATAGGACTACTGATAAACAGGACAGCAGGAATAAAACTCAAAACAATATGTAGAATTAAAGGAGCATCCATGGCAAAGTGACTATGTCATGAATCTACATGGAACAATTATAGGAGTCAGCGAAAGCATAAACATAGTAACCATGAAAATATTTTTATTGTGGGGTTCTAAAGTTTGCAGAACTTCCTGGAAATTTGTAATGTCAGCTTTCTAAAGGAATGCATATGTTCTTTTTTTCTTTATGGGGTCATTTCAAGGGCATATCCATCTTCCAATACCACTGAACTGAACATCATCATATCAATATAATGACACAATATTTCATTTTATTTTATATAAATCATCTTATAAAACAGATTATCTAAATCTTAAAGTTTAATTGATGGAAGATTTACTTCCAAAATAGACATTTAATTTTATACTTCTTTGGAGATATACAACAGAGATAAAATACTATTTGCTGAGAAATTTGCAAATCCTGCACCCTATCTCACATAACAAATAGGCATAAAATGGAAATCACTGGCCTTGAATATTAAAGGAAATAAACAGCAAAAGAAAATTATTATAGTCCTGACACATTTGACTTCTCTAAAAGCTTATTACTCTAACACATTAAAGTAATTGCTCTAGGTGAATCAAAAATATGTACTTAGTTATTTTTAATTATTACATTTATATGAAGTATTTATCATATGTATATTGTTAGAAGCCACCATTTTCCAAAACTTGTAATATGAAATTTGCTTTGAGTCCAAATTTTATCAGACAACTGTCAGATTAAAATTCTTCCACCTTCAATTTTGTGAGCTATTCCGAATTTCATAAAACCAGACTTAATCTGTTCTCTTGTAGAAAACATATCTGAGCTACTGCCCATATCTCTGTGATATACTTTAAAATAATCTTGGCTTGAATTAAGCTTAAGAATAAATGGGGAGCATTTAGAAAACCTGCTTAGCACTAAGCTGGTCCCTGTGAAACAGCCCTTTATAAGTCCATTTTACTCTTTGCCCCTAAAATTCCTACCATCAGAAGCAAATCTGTGAACCAGAGGTTTACAAAGTATTTGAAACATTAATTCTGGGAAATTTTAATTACTTGCCAAAAGGATTATTTTTATGTTCTTTTATCCAAAAATACATTTTAATTGGTGATTTCCAAATTGATTTTCTGCAAATATTTTAAATAAGAACTCATTTGCTCTTGTTAGTCATAGGTAACAGATTTCTTCATTCTACTAAGGTTACCACATTTAAGAATTACTTTTTTTGGAAAATATTCTCTCTTGATAGACTGTGTATTTGGTCCAGTACTACGTAACTCTTTTGTAACCAAAAATATTACTTTAATGTTAAAATGATTTCCTTGTATCCATACAAGCTAGATCTGTAAGATCTTTTCTCTACGCATAAGTAAAACATTCCTAGAATCATGTACTTAAACATTTTAGACTTTTTAAAAGGGCGAAGTCCAAAAGTCCTCATCTTATTTATTTTATGATTTTTATATGACAATTTGATTTTATAATTTTCAGAGATAGTTATAATTTTATCATAGTTTAATTATTACAGCAAATTCAACATTTAAACTCCTAAATTCTAGTTCATAGCCCACATTACTTAGCATGGTTACATGGTTTCTGAATAAATCTTAATAAATTTGGAAATTGTTTTTGGTTTGGTTTTTGAGACAGGATCTCACTATGTAACTCAGATTGGCCCTGAACTCACTATATATTCCAGACTGGCCTCAAACTCGTGGAAATCCTCCTGCCTCAGCCTTCTGAATGCTGGGCCTACAGGTATACACTACTGTGCCCAGCATGGTTGGAATATTAAGTTAACTTTTCATTATTTTTAATAGATTCATTTTAGTGCAATTTAGATTAACAAAAAATTTAAGTGAAATATACAGAAATTTAACATACTTTGTGTCCCCACAACTACGTGGGCTCCTTACCATCAATTTCCTCCCTTGGATTATTCCATTGATTGTAACTGATGAACTTTCATTAGCATATCATTACAGAGGCTATAATTCACACTGTGGTGCACTGTAGCTGTTGTACATTGTATGGATTTGGGTGAACGTGAAATTCCATGGATCCATCACCATCGTATCCTACAGAGTTATTTCACTGCCGTCTACACATTTTGTGACCTACCCATGCATCCTTCCCTCGTTCCACCCCTGGTAAAACCACTGATCATTTTACTGTTTGTACAGTTTTGCTTTTTCCAGAATGTCACATGATTAAAATGATACCCAAGGAAGTCTTCTCAGATTGGCTTTTCTAAACTTACATACAAGATTCTTACAGGTCTTAACGTGGCTCGATAGCTCATTTCTTTTTACCACAGAACAGTGTTCCATCCTCTGGATTGACTTTTGTTCTTATTCATATGGCCATCCATGAAAACCAGTATTTCCTTTAGTAAAGCTATCCATTCACTTGCTACAGGGCACCTTGGTGGTTGCCAAGCTTAAGCAATAGCAAATAAAGCTGTTTTAAACTGCTCTGTGCAAAGGCTGCAATGGCTGCACCACATGGTAAGAACATGTTTGGTGTAAAAAGAAAGTGCCAAATTGTTTCACAAAGTGGCCATTCCACTTTACATTTCACCTTCGATGAATCAGGATCCTCATGGCTCCTCACGTGCCCAGCACTAACTGCTGTCAGCCTGCTAGAGTTTGAGCGTCCTTGTGGATACGCAGTGGTGTCTCATTGCCTTAATCTGCATTTTTTGGTGACTACCTGGGCAATTTGTTTTCTTTTGGTTGGATTTTAAGCAGTCTCTGCATATCTTGGATAAGCCATTTGCTAGATGTGCATTTTATAAAACCTTTCTCCCAGTCTGTGACCTCTCTTTCCATTATCTCTCACAGAAATTTTTCTTTTTATATTTTAGGAAACCTGATTGCCAATTATTTCTTTCATGAATAGTCCCTTTGGTGCTACATCTAAAAAGTTGCTGCCATATCCAAGGTTATTTAGATTTTCTTATGATACCTTCCAGGCATTTTATTGTTTTGTGTTTCACATTTAGGTCTGTGATCCACTTTGAATTAATGTTTTTAATGGGCCTATCGTCTCTGTGTAGAGAAATTTTTCTTCTACATAAGGAATCCCAGCTGTTCCAGCACCATTTATTGTAAAGCAAAACCTGTCCTTCCTCCACTGCACTTCTTGGTGCCTTCTATCAAAGTCAGTTGACTCTGTTTATGTTGGACTTTTTCTGGGCGCAGAGGACTCTCCCACTGATTTGTTTGTCTATACTATTATCAATATCACAGCGCCTTTTATTTGTTTAATCAAGCAAAGGCAGTTCTCCAAATGTTTTCTCCATCGATGTGGAGAACAACTTTGGAGGACTGACATCTTGCATGAGCAATTCTGGATCTCTGGCCTCTCCATGTTAACTCTGCGTCATTTCATCAATATCCACAAAGTATGATGCTAGGATTTGACTGGGATTGCTTTAAGTCTACTTAGATAAATTTAGAAATAACTGACATCTTGGATATATTGTTTTCTTACTTACCAACATAGGATATGTCTCCATATATTGAGTTCGATTTTCATTAGAGTTCTGCAGTTATCCGAATATAGACTTTGTACAATAGTCTGGATTTATACCTAATGTTTCATCCCTTTGTTGATATAACTAATATTTCATTTCTAATTTTAAATGCCATTTTTAACCACTAGTATACAGGAAAACAGTTGACTTTTGTGTCTTAACCATGAGTTCTGCAGCCCTGCTATAATCACTATGAGGTCCAGTTTTACTTTGTTCTTTTTAATTTTCTTTTACATAGATATTCATGTTATCTACAAACAATAACAGTTTCATTTCCTCCAAGTCATTATAGCTTTTCTTTTACTTTTTTATAAGCTAAGATTTACCATGTTATTTTAAAAAATGAATTCCCAGTTCTTTCACTGCTTGAAGATCCTCAGGTTTCTGCTCTCATATTTTCAATTCATTTTCCTGTTTTAGTTATTCTACTTAACATAGGGGCTTTGTTTTTCTCATTCAATTTTAATGTTGTTCCTCTTACTTATATTCAGTTAATTTTTTCTGTCATCTATTGAGGCTTTTGGTAGTGTCCACATTCTATTTCCCGTTAGCAACAACTTTATGTTGTATAATCTACAGCCTCATTGTTGAAAATGCTGGCAACAATGTTCAATTTAAAAGTACCCCTGTCCACTAAATTCTGTTTTTATAGCAGTAATGGTAATAATTACATATACATATAGTTACATATTTAGTTATATATAGCTTTATATATGTATTATAATTATACACATTGTTAAATATGAAAATTAAGTATATATGTATGTGTATATGTATATATATATATATATATATATATATATAGTTAAATACTATGAGAAGTATTAAAGTCTGTGCGGTCTTTAAATGCACTATCTTAATTTAATTTGTAATGTAAAACCTTGAGATTATTCCAAGTTAACATAAATAGGATGAAGATAATTGCAAGCAGTGTTACCCACTAGAGGAATATTAAAAGCAGCAGGTAAGTAAAGGAGCCTCATTGTGAAAGTAGTGAACAGGGTGGAACAAGTTACTTTTTCATTTGGTTCCCAGAACCAAGACCAGGAGACAAGTAGTGAACAAGTTACTTGAGCCATTCAAAGCTCAGGCCCCTTACCCATAAAACATCGGTAATAAAAAGTGCATTGTTAGACTGGTATTGAGGATTAAATCTATTAAAAGTGCTTGGTTTAGCACCTGGCACTCACCTAGGAAGGGTGAACAGGTCACAGTTATTACAAACTTTAATGGCATTTCCTAGGATAGTTACCTTTTAAGGAGACTTTGTTCTCCAGCATATTTAGCAGATCTTATAACGCAGAAAGCATCCATTGTACTGAAGTCTTCATTTATTTAATGAAAGAAGTTAAATAGCTACATTATTTTAAAACCCTAATGAGGAATCTAAGAAACCAAGGAAGATAAGCATATTAATTTTCCCAAGTACTTTCTTATTTTTTCCTTTTAAAATATGAATAGTGTAAGATATATCAAGAAATATACCTGATGAAGATAGTTATTTTCAGACTCAACTGTGGTAGTTAAATATTCATGGTCAACGTAAAATTTCAGTTTACAAATTAAAAAAATACTGCAGTTGACAACTACATTGTATTTAAATTAAACTCAGATGGAAACCTACTTTTTTAGTAACTTACTTGAAGACTGAATAACTCTTGAAGTGAAAGGAGAAAGGATCCAAAGATGAACTCTGCACAGTTAGGGAGTGGGAAGCAGAGAACAGGTCCGGGGAGGTGGGAGCTGAACAGTGGTTCTGCTGGTCACACAAGCGTGAGAGGAATGGTGCTCTAATCCACTTTGTGACCTTTTGCTCTTTGAAGTGAGGTTATAGAGAGAAAAAATACTTACGAGTGAATCTCTTTCTCCCTAGGAGGAGGACAAATACCCACCCAAACATAATCAAAACTCTAGGATCTCAAAAATCTTGCCAGCCACCAAGAAATTTGGGGGATGCAAACTTAAATAAATGTCTGTAAAAGAAAACAACATATGCTGTTTTCTTTAGGTCGCCGCATTCACAATAATGTACATAATGTTCATAAATGAACAGCCAGTAGACATGTAGCAAAGCTGAAATCTGTGCACTGCATGTAGAAGACAATGGCAATGAACAGGTCAAACAAGAGCTATAAAACAGACATTATACATGTGACCAACGATTAAAAAATATTCAGCAAATGGTTAAGAAAATCCCCCAAAAATGACAAATAAAAATATCAAATGAAAAGAAAAAGATAAACATAAAATTATCTAGATTTCAGACTCTATGCACAGAAGGAAATCTCAGTAAAATCATAGAAAATATCCAGACTGAGAGCTGCAGAGAAATACTCTAGCCAGTGTCTTAGAACTGGAGGAACATATGTGGTTTAATATTTAATATTAGCTGAAGCATCAAAGAAAAAGAAGACATCGGGGCAAAATGATTTGAAAAATATTTTCCAATTCTTATGAAATTGAGAAAACAATTTGAAAGAATAGAACCACAAACCTAAGACAGCTCAGTGAACTTTAAACACGAAAACAAAGATACTTCCATAACAGGAGAAAGTCAAATGTGGACCATAGGCAAAATGCAAGAGTGAAAGACAATGAGAAAATTTTCAAAGCAATTTAAGGCAAAAGTCATTATAGTAAAAGAACAAAGAATATTTTTTTCTGGCTGTTTTCAGAAACCACACAAGATAAAGGACAGTGGAACAGTCCCTTTCAAATGCCATGTAAGGAAGTCATCCAAGATTTCTTCATCTAGACAAAATAAAGTTGAATTAAGTGCATCTGATGAGGAATAAATTATAATTTGTCATCAGCAGACATGTACTTCAATAAATAAGAAATTCGTCAAAGTAAGTGGGAAAGATATCAGATAAAATTACATTCCACAGAAAGGAAGACTGCACAAGAAAAAATGACTCAACTATTTGCTATTTACATGACATACTTTTAATACTTAATAAGAGCCGGGCATGGTGGTGCATGTCTGTAATCCCATTACTCAGGAGGCTGAAGCAAGAGGATTACCCTGAGTTTGAGGCCAACCTGGGCTACATAGTAAGTTCAAGTTCAGCCTGAATAGCATAGCAAGACTGTGTGTCAAAAAAGACACAAAAAATTCATATAAAGGCATAAGTTAAACACAGATGGGTGGTAAAAAGTATACATTATGCACACTAATCTTAAGAAACATGGACTCTTAGTCAAAATTGACTTCCATGTTGCTAAAGATAAAGAGGAATAATTTGACAATTTTAAAATGGTCAACACTTGAAACATTGGACATCAACGGTTTTAAAAATTTCTGTTACTTAAAAGATATTGTTTAGAAATGAATAGGCAAACCTACTCACATAATTTGGAGGAACTTATACATATATATACATAAAATATATATACTATACACTTATACAAAGAACTTGCAATCTGAATATATAACTCATACAAGTAAAAGAAACTCAAAAAATATAATAGCTAAATGGACAAAAATTGAAAACAGTTTAAAATAAAACTATATAAATTGTCCATAAAAAGTAGAAAAGCCTTCAACATCATTAATCATCTGGAATCTGTACATGGAAGCCACAGTGAGGAGCCACTGCACATCTACTGAAATGAATAAAATCAAAGAGTGCTATTGACAACTGCTGGTGAAGATGCATTTTAAATATGCTCTAGACCTAAAACTTCCAGGCCACAGTAGTTACTGAGCAAACATTAAAACATGTCAAAATATCATTAAACAAAGTCGATCTATGTAAATATCACATTAATTTTTGACAATACAGGAAAACAATCCAATGGTGTAATTTATTAAATGGTGCTACAACAATCAAACATGTACAGGCCAAACAATTAAATTTTGCTTAATGCTCACACTTATATAAAAATTAATACAGAAGAGAGCACAAAATTAAACCCAAAAGAAAGGTATAAAGCTTATGAAAAGCAAAATAACAGAGAAAAACATTTTGGTGATGTAGGGCTTGGCAAATACTCCTTAGACATAACATCAAAAACATGATTAAGGGGCCAGAGATAAAGCCTAGTGGAATAAGCACCTTCCTGGCAAGTGCAAGGTCCTGAGTTTGATTCCCAGGATAAAAAAAAAAAAAAAAAAAAAAAAAAAAAAAAAAAAAAAAAAAAAAAAAAAAAAAAATTAAAAATATGATCAAAAAAAGAAAAAAATAGAGGAAAATATTTTGATCAATAGCTAAATAGGACTAATTATTCCTATCAACTTGCCTAGACTGTATGGCTGGCTTTTTGGTCAAGCATACTAGATGATGCTGTGAAAGTATTTCTTACATGCCACTAACATTCAAATAAGTGGACTTTGAGTGAAATAGATTACCCTCCACACTTAGGGTGGACAGATCCGCCAATCTTTTGAAAACCTTAAAAGCAAGTGCTGGGATTCATTGAAGATAAGGAATTTTTCCGGCAGAAATTTTGCCTGTGGATTCAGCCTTTATTCAGACTTTAGATTCCAGTATCAACGCTTGTCAGAATCTCAGTTCTACCAGTTGCTCCTATGGAGATAAAACTTACCAGCTTCTGTAACTATATAACCAATTCCTTGAAAAAGTTCTCTTTCTTTAAATACACAATATGTCCACATATACGTATATATGCATGTGTGTATGTATATATATGGGTGTGCATTGTGTATATGTACACATTTATACATGTATATATGTATATGTGCATATGCATCTATATGTATGTACACTTGGATATATGTGTACAAAGGTATATGTATACATAGATATATGGATATGTGATATATGCATATATGTATATATGTGTGCATATGTATATACAAAATCATGAATATGTGTACACACACACACACATATATGTATCATACCTATATATATATATATACAGACAAGTAAGCCATGAAAGTCTCCATGAAGAAAATATGAAGATAAGCTTCATACTGGACTGAAATATTTATAAATAATATTCCTGGCAAAGAACTCATAATGATAGTAAGAATTTCAAAACATAATAATAAATAAATTAAAAATGCAAATTAAAAAATGAGCAAAAGGTATGAACTGATATTTTACCAAAGATACACAGATGTGAAGAGATTGTAAATATAATTAACCAGCAGACAAATATAAATAAAAACTACAATGAAATATCACTATATATCAGTTAGCATCACCAGAGGGAAAACTAGTGAGAAAAGCAAACATGGCCAACTAAGTATGGAAACAGGGTGAGTCACACATCCCTGACAGGAAGTAAATGTTACAGCCGTCTGGGAAGAGTTCGCTAGTTTCTTATCTTGCAAATCTAATCATGTAGTTCAAACCCTAACTGACCCAACAATTTCATCAAGTGTGTAATTCATTATAATATTCCAGGGAAATGAGGACTTAGCTGCACACAAACGCCTACCTAGGAATGTTTCAATGATCTTGGGACGCATGGTGGGGCTCATTTCTAATAAATATCAAACTGACTTTTAATAACCTCTATAAAATTACAATGAAAGGGTCAGTAAATACTTAACCAGTAAATCCAATAAAATGACAAGCTGACAAACTAAGATCAGAGCCTTAAAACCTTTGGAAAGATATTTAAGGGAAAAGATTTTTTATTACTGTGTAAAGGTGAATAATTCCAGCTTTACTGCACAATTCTAGCTTTCTAAAGGAGGTACCAGTAACCGTGAACTTATATAATTTTCTCTCAGTACCTGTGCTTTGTTCTATACTTTGTAGCCCAGCTGTGGGACAGAGATAAAAGAGATGTAGTAGTGTATATATCTATATATGTACATATATAGACTGCTGATTTTTTGATGCTTTCACTATTTCATAAACATATCAAGGACATAAAATGCAGTTTTTAATCCCACTGAGTTCTGAGACATGCTTCCATGAAACTGCAAATGAACTCCAAAGGCAGGGGTTGAGGATCCCACATTTATGCATGGTGTCCTCTGCTGTACTTTCTTTAAACTGTCTTTAATGCTGTTCACTCCGTTTTAGTAGTGAGAGAATACACACTGCTGCTTTGCCATATCACTTGTGCTAAAGAATTGTCCATTTAACCCCACAAAATAATCTCCACTGGACTGCAGTAGGTTTAGGCCGGTGCCTCAAGCAAATTCATATAAACACTGGTGGCCTAAAGGAAACTCAAGAGAGGATGAAAAAGACAATAAGGGCCAAATGGAACAGAGAACTTCTCTCAGGGAGTTGGAGCTCCACGTGTGGAGAAACATGTCGAGCACGTTTAGCAGAGACCAAAGGAAAGAGAAAGAAAGAATTGAAAATGCAGGAAACTGAAGCTATGAGCAGAAGTCACTGATTCATCCAAAAGAGCCTGAAATTAGCTCCCTGTCACTGCACTGAAGGGCTTGCTGCAGTACGCACATCCAGTCCCCATTTTAGAATCTGTTCTAAGTTTAAAAGTAAGCAATATTTAGTATTTCATTTGCTCTTTAGATGAAGTAGTAATATCTTAATTTTACAAATAAAGGTACTGAGTCTTAATTTGTCCATTTTTCTCTGACTCAAAAATCCTCAAAATCTCTACCATTCTGTGTCACTTCTTAAACAAACAAACAAACAAAAAAAGTGAAAAGAAAGAGTACAGACATGAGATGCAAAAAAGGAAGGCATTTTACTCTGAGGTCAGAGCCACCATCTTTTACCTCGGGCTGTCATGTCTGTCTATTGGTATTTTTCAACTCATCTCTCAAAACTTCCAAATCTCTCATCTTTATTATTTTAAAAATGAGTTTTTCAACTGAATACTAATACTAAATATCAAATAAGTTTACTTAATGAATTATTTTATGATACAGCTCTGAATTGAAATGAATTATGCAAAATACTTGCTTTTGAAAGCTTATTCTAATGTTCTAAGATATATTTGTCAATATTCAGACCTTCCTTTGAGCTCAGGATTAGTGACTGAGAAGATGGCAATGTTCATGCTGAAGGTTAGCTCCTGAGAAGACCATGAATGTTCCTGAATTTTTAGGGAGCAAAATCATCTTGTGGCATGGATTCTTTCTTTTTTTTTTTTAACTTTATCATGTCTTTACTTACAATTTTTTGTCTTCAGAGTAAAAGCAATATAATCATCTTTAAAAATTAAAAACAAAATGAAAACAAAATCACCCATAACCCCACAACCAAACAACCAGCAGTATTTGGCAAAAATTAACACCTAACTTTTTTTTTCCCACATCATTCTTTTGAAAGGTGAATGCTTCGTTGGGCAGTTTGCTTCATTTCCTAATACAATTGAAAAGTCATTTGCTGACAGTAAACTGGTGGCAGGTGTGCTTTCATGTTGACAGATGTGATTCTGACATGGATCACAGACAAGCTCTGCTGGCAGTGCTGGAACATCTGGAGCATTTGGTCACATTTCAACAGCTAATTTCAGTGGGCTCTCTTTCACTATTTCAGAAAACAGAAGGAGTCTTGGACCCTCAGACTGTATTTGCCCTGCACTAGATCAACAATTTATTCAATTTATTATTTGTTGACTATGGAGGTAAAGATAGTAAAGTGTACCAACAATTTAATATATAAGAAAGAAATTTTTGGAGCAAAAATAATAGAAGTAAATTTATTATAATTTCCTCTGATGTTTTAACAGCACTTGGTTGATACCAAAATAAAATTTAATCGCTATTCATTTAAGAACTTGTGATAGCAACACAGTTCTCAAAAGACACTTAACTTTATTAAATGAGTGAGTTGATTAGGCTTATTTTTCAAATTTTTTAAAAAAAATACTAGTTGAAAATGCTTATTAGGAAGCATTCCTGCCAACACTGTACTGCACAGTCTATTAAATGGCCAGCTTTTCACCGCAGTCTACAGAGAGGCTCCACAAAGTGGTAGCAAATGGCCTTGTAACAGATGAGGACTCTCATGCTCAAAGAATGAAGGTCAGTGTTATATTAGTTATTTTTCCCATCACCTTACGCACTACTTGACACCTACAGCTACAAAGAGTACAGGTGTAATTAGGTTCAGAGTTTTGGTCCACGACTGGCCGGCTCCAGAGCAGAAACACCGTGCCAGGAGGGGCTGCCCCGTTCAGGACAAGGGGTCCAGATCAAGCAACAGTGCCAGAGGAAGGGGCGAGAGACCAGATCGACACACTAAGGTTACATTTCTGTGACCCACCCGGACACAAGTGTGCCCTACTAATCCCGAGGGATTCCAAAGCCAATCAAATGGAAACGCCTCCTGACCATCACAGCTGGCTAAACACTGCGACTAACGGGTGGAAAACCTGATTCCTTTCCAGGTTAGGATTCTAGAGATCATGCACTTTCCACTGTGTTTCTTAGGTAACATTACAGAGACTTCCACCTTGCTGTGAATTGATGAGTTTGATAAAAAGAGGATACTTTTTTTCTTTATGACCAATTTAATCCAAGTATGCTAGACCACACTGTGGACAGTGAGAAAATCTCTATCAATATATTCATGATAGGAGTCATTTGTGCCTAAAATTTGGGAGAAAAAGGAAGGGAAGGAACTTAGTATGATTCAAAATTCAATCACTCTGTGGATACTATGACAGCAGGTGAGAGGCTCACAGACACTCAGAGGATCACCATGATCCTCAAGGTCTTGGAAACAGAGGATGAACAGAAATCCTAAACAGGGCCAGAAATGTGAAAGAGATGCCCAGCCGCTCAATTCCTGTATCACGGACATTTACCGGAAGAAGCAAGGCAGCCTCTTGACACCAGCTCTGCCTGCCGCTGAGGTTCGGTTACTATTTCACTTCAGCAAGGATCTCACTCCCTGAGAAAAGGAGCCCCATGTAGCAGCAGCAGCCAGGCTGTTGTGTTCCATAACCACTTGGCATTTGCCAGTCGGTGCCCACCTGTCCTGCCTCTCTTCCCACTGGGAGGCAGAGTCCAGCTAGAATCACAAGGGGCAGCTTCTGTAGAGTAGATTGCTATGTAAGACATAGGGCAAAGAACCACATAGAGAGAAGTGGGATCAGGGATTAGGGAGGAAGAAAACAGGGCACAAGGCAGGGTAGGGCTCCAGAGCTGGGTATTGAGCAACTGGTGAATGAGTGAACTGCAGGCAACTGCTATGCATGTTATGTTCTGGGTCAGAGAAAAGATATTGAAACATTGCCACAGGGGTAACCCACCCTATGAGATCTGTGTACCTGTGGTAGCCTGCCCACTAGCTGCCCTCCAAATGCCAGAGAGCTCTGTGCCCATGTGGGATCCATCCTGCTAACCACCAAGAGCTGCTGAGCTTGGTGCCCACGTGAGCTCCCTCCCATTGGCTTCCACACTTGATGAAATCTCAAGCAGAAGGCCCCTCCCTTGCTGGGTCCAAACCCTAACCTCCAATGAATGCACGAGCTGGATAGAGACTCTGGGAAGCAAGAGGGGGCATTTGCCTCAGTAGAGAAGCCTGAAAGGACAGGTGCGATCAGAGGGTACTGCCTAGTGTGCTCTCCCAGAGAGGACTTGAGCAGCTTCAGGGATTATCATGGAGGAAAAGGGAAATTGAGACCTTCGGAGATCAATGGATGACCCAGTGTTGACCCTTCCTACTGCACCGTCCTCGCCTCCTACAGGACTGACAGTGATCTGACCATAAAACAGAGCCATCAATCTCTTGCTAGACACATCCATAGGCCAGTAGCAGAAATGAGAGCTCTGCCTGCAATGGTAGTGAGAAACAGGCTCAGGAGTCTGCCTGGACCCTCAAACCTCTACACACACTAGTAAGCAAGAGAACAAATTATCAGAGGGAAAGCAGCTTAAGGACAGATCGAAACAGCCACTGCTTCCATCACAAATAAGGAGGACTGGAGCTCAGTCTCCTGTGACTGCTGCAAGCCCAAGCACCTCCATCTATGAATGAAGAGGAGCACACACTGGTCAAACCCAGACTGATGTATAAGTAGGACTGAGTGAACGTTTTACTTTGGTGTCTTTGTAGGTTTGCATGGGGTTTTTTGTTTATCTTTTGGTTTCTCCTTTAATTTGCTGTAGTTAAGATAGCTAGTTAGAAAGGAAGAAAGAAGAAAGGAAGGAAGGAAGGAAGGAAGGAAGGAAGGAAGAAAGAAAGAAAGAAAGAAAGAAAGAAAGAAAGAAAGAAAGAAAGAAAGAAAGAAAGAAAGAAAAAGAAAGAAAGAAAGAGAAAAAAAATAAAATTAATCTGTACTTCACATAGGATCTTTAACAGGCATGGCAAGTTAACACCAGCCAAAAACTGCATGGTGCATTCAAACACAAGATTTCTATCAGCATATCAATTGGTTCCTAATTTCCCTCCAGCCTCCCTCAGTCTTGTTATGCACCTGTTCCTCTTCCTTTTCTCCGCTCCCACAATCCACCTCTTAAACCAGCTCTCACCCTGTACCCACCTTCTGCTTCCCTCATCCACCATCCTCGCCTCCTCAGCATCAGTACTATTTCTTTGTCTCCTTGGCTTATAGTAATATTTAAATAATATTTAACTCATGTTAAATTATAAGACTGATATAAAGTTGATTTGACAGATGCTAATAGGAACATCAGTTGTTCCCTCCAGGCAATGCAGTGGCTGAGACTGACCCTATTGCTCTGAATTAATTGAATAGCTTTGTCATCCCCAAAACATAACAAAAGCCAAGGTGGCTTCCCAGGGAGTAAAACACTAACTGAAGAAATCTCCATGGCAGAGACAGAGGTGCTCTGCCCCAAGTGATCTTCAACCTTTAACATAAAAACTGCAGAAAATGACAAAACAAGGCAACAAAATCCCTGCAAATCTCTTACCTCCTCAAAAGCTGATTTCATTGGCATGGAAATGAAGGAAGAACTAATAAAGCAAATGATTAAAATATTTGAAGAGGTCAAAGAGTAAACCAATAAACAAATGCCTCAGATATCCAATGGTCTTAAAGAGGATTTAAAAGAAACAGATAAAAGATCTAATTAACAATGTATTTAATGAGTTTTTAAAAGGCATACAAATGGATTTAATTAAAGAAATCTATGTAACATATGAATGTGCCCTTTTGTAAAGAATACAAGGTTAGGAAAAGAAATAGTGTGGAAATCTAGCCATGAAAACTTCAACTGAAAACATCAGCAAGGGGAAAAACCAATCTGAGCAAAGATCACCAGAACCCAGTGACCAAGGTGGTACATTAGATCATGTTTTCAATGATTCACTAACACAATAAGACACAATAGAAGATGGATACAACAGTTGCTAGGTAGCATGAGGATCACAGGAGCTAGGGCAAGTTTTGATGATACCACAGGTAAAATAATGTTCCTTGAGATAATAGCAGAAACACTTTCAAATCTAGGGAAGTAAGTCAGTAGGCAGATAAATGGTGCAACACATAATCCCAAATATCAGGACACATCAAGGTAAAAGTCCTAACAATTTAGCACAAAGAGAAAACATTACAAGTTGTTAGCAAAAATCAAATAATCTGTAAAGACAAGCCTATCAGAAAAACTGCACACTGCTCAGAACAAACACTACAGGTCACAAGAGCTTGGAGTAAAATTTTTCAAGTTCTGAAAGAAAACAATTGCCAATCTGCATGACTGCACCCTGCAAAATTATCTCAAAATTCATGGAAAAAAAAGACTTTCCAAGAAAAGAGAACCTAAACATTAAGGACCATCAAACCAGCACTGCAGAAACAACTTCAGAGAATCTTAGACACAGACAGCAAGACCAACATCAGCAAGGAGCTCAAATGAAAGAATAGAACTAGCAGGCAAAGTAGCTAAACACAAGGCAAAAATAAAGCAATAGGTAGTGGAAAAACAACTCAGTTACAGAATTCAGTAAATAACACTCACTAATAACACTCACTGTCAAAGAGCTTACTCTCCAATCAAAAGACTGGCAGATTAACTAAAAAGAAAACTAAATCGTTTGTGATCTACACACACACACACACACACACACACACACCACATATAGTGTAAGTGAAATGATGGAAATGATAATCTGTGCAACTGACTGGACACTGAATGGAAGAAAGAGTAATTATTGTTTTCAGACAGAATGGACAATAACCCAAAACTGATCAGAAGAGACAAAAGTGGTCACTACAGATGGACAAAGAGGAAAATTTTACAGGAAGAGATAACAAGTATAAATATATACGCAATGAATGGTGGCCGATCCAATTTCATCCAACAAAAACTGCTGGACATAGAGAAAGACAGACACAAATATAAGCAAAAAGAGTTTTAATAGCCCACTCTCACAGTTATATAGGTTTAGCAGACAAAAAATTAGAGAAAGAAATATCAGGGTTGAACAGCAACATCAAAAAACTGGACTTAACAAATATCTAGAGTGTTTTATCCAACAACAGATACAAATTTTTCTCAATACAACATTAAACTGCCTCCAAAATAAATATAATATCTTAGGCTAGAAAGCTTCTTTAAACAAATACAAAGGAATTGAAATAAGATCTGGCATACTATCAGATCATAGCAAAATGAAGATAGAAATCAACAGCAAAGGAAACTGTAGAAACTATGCATTTAAATCACACACTCTGAAATAATCAGTAGGTCACAGACAAAATTAAAGAATAAATTAAAAAGTGCCTGGAATAAAATGCCAGTGGCAGCCTAGAATATCAAAGGCTGTCAGACACAATGAAAGCCTATCCCAGATGGAAGCTTATAGCTCTGGGTGCCCACATTAAAAAAGAAAATTGGGTGATTCCAAATAGATAAAAAGTTAGCAATGGATCTCCAGGTACTAGAAAAGGAAGAGCAACCAATATCCAAAAAAGTATACAGATCTGAGTGGAAATTAATGAACTTGAATCTAACAGTAAAAAAGTGTCAATAATTCTAGAGAGTTACCCATTTGAAAGGATGAACAGGATTGATAAAACTATACCCAGATTTACCAAAGAAGGAAAAGACTTGTATCAATGCAATTAAAAATGAAAAAGGCAAAATCTCAATGGACCACCCAAATCCAGAGGATTATAAGAAAATATTTTGAGAACTTATATTCAACAAAAGAGAAAATAGGGAGATTTTTAAACACATGTAAATAGCCAATATTGAACCAAGAAGATATAAAAGCACTGACTAGATAGAAAGCAAGGAATGATATATAGAAAGTTAATAAATCCTTATCTACTAAGAAAAGCAGAGGATCTGATAGATTTACTGTATTTTTTTAGAACAGCAGGGAAGAAATAATGTCAGTTATTATTAATGCTATTATTATTCTCAAAATATTCTATAAAATTTAAATATGCCAAGTCATTAACAACATTATCTGTCATGACTAAGTTGCCTTCAACATATGTAAAGCAATAAATGTAATTCACTGCATAAACAAAAGTAAGGATACAAATCCCAAGACCAAATCAATAAGTATAGAAAAATGCCTTTGACAAAAATCCAACATCCATTCTTGATAAAAAAAAAAAAAACTTGCCAATAGTAGGTGTAGAAGGACCTTATCACAAACTGATGACAGATCTACTGCAACTTCATTCTAAATTGGGAAAATCTGAAAGAATTTCTTCTAAAATGAGAAAAGACCAGGGTGTCCATTTTCACTGCTCCTGTTTAAGATACAGTTTAGAAACTTAGCGAGAGCAATTAGGCAAGAGAAAGAGACAAAAGATAGACAAATAGGAAAAGAAGAAGTCAGATTGTCCTTATTTGCAGATGACAAAATCACTTACTCTGAAGGTCTCCCAAAATTTCACCCAAAGCATTTTAGATCTAGTAAACAAATTCAGCAAAATGGCAGGATTCAACATTAGTAGGCAAAAATCAATACCGTTCCTGTACACTAAGGAAGTACCCACTGACAAAGAAATTCACAAACAACCCAATACATAGTAGCCTCAAAATGCTAAATACCTAAGCATTGCCCTAACAAGGAAGTGAAGCACTCCTATCATTAAATTTATAATACTCTGGAAAAAGAGATTAAACAGTATATTAGAAAATAGTAGTGCATCTCCTGTACCTGAATAATCAAAACTAGTATTGTAAAAATGACCATATATTTATAAATGATATAGACTTCTGCAATTCCATTCCAGAAAATAACATCATTCTTCACAGAACTAGAAGGAAAAGCAACCATGAAATATATATTGAGCCAGAAGAAAAGAAGGTTAGCCAAAGAAATCAGAGCAAGAAGAACAAGGAAGGAGATTTACTATCCCATATTTCATTACACTGAGAAACTATATTAATGAAAACTGTATGATATTGGCATAAAGACAGACATGGCAACCAATAGCATGGAATTGAGTATATAGGAACAGGCACATGCAACTTTAGCCATCTGATGTTTTACAAAATAAAAAAAGCACATCTTGAAGAAAAGAGCCACTCCTACCAGTGGTGCTGGGAAAATGGGTCGTCTATGTGCAAAAGAAAGAATCTAACACTCATATTTCTTATGCTGTAGTAAAATCAACTCAAGATATTCAAGTATCCAGATATAAAAATACAAACAGAGTTGCTGGGAGATAAAATTGATAAAACTGTTGACATATAGGCACGGACTTTCTCAAGAGGACCCCAATTCCATAAGCAATAAGACTAAAAATCAACAGGTAAGATTACTTCCAATTAAAAAGCTTCTGCACAGCAAACAAAACACCCAGTGGGGTGAAGAGACAATCTACACAATAGGAAAACATTTTTGCCTGCTACTTTTTGTACATATACTGCTACGTGTTGATTGCATACTCAGCATGTGTTAAGAACTCAAAAAAAATAAACCTCCAAAATCAAAGACCCAATCAAAAACTGGACAAGTGACATGAATAGATACTTCTCAAGAGGAGAACAAATAACCAATAGATTCATAAAAGTAAGCATCGTTGGTCATTAGACAAATGCAAGTTAGAACAACACTGTGATTCTACCTTACTCCAGTAAGAATAGGTATAATTAAGACAACTAAAAAACAGCAGATGCTGGCACCGTTGTAGGGAAAGAGAAACTCTTCTTCATTGGCGCTAAGAATGTAGCTAATGCAACCACTATGGAAATCATTATGAAGTATGAACACTAAAGATAAAAATTCCATTCAACCCAGGAATATCTCTTGTGTGTGTCTTCCTGAAAGAATTAAAGTCACTATAATATAAGGATACATGACTATCCTTGGTTTTAGCAGCACAATTAATAATAGTTGAATTAAGGAAGTGGCCTACAGCTGCATCAACAGATGAATGCATAAAGAAAGTATATTGTGTATAATTAGGATGTGTATAATTAGAGTGGAGCATTAAAACCAGAAGGTAGAATATATTTGAGTCCTTTGCAGGACAATAGATAGATTTTGAGATCCTAATGCTAAGTGACTAAGTTAGACACAGAAGGCTCTACATTGCCTGCTGTCTTTTATACAAGAAACCTCAAAGGTGGGGATTTAGCTCAGTGGATCAGCCCCTGCCTGGCAAGCAGGAGGTCCTGAGTTTGATTCCCAATACCCCTCCCCCAAAAAAGTACAAGAGACCTCAACTACAAATAAATAACAAAATAAAAGGGAGATGAGGACGTACAGAATTAGACTTTGTGGACTTGGACGGGATCTGGACAAAAGGAGGCGGGGAAGAGGGTACAGGGGAATACAGAGGGAACAAGGGGACACAAAGTCGATAAAGACATGATACATGTATTTGTCTGTCTCCCAAGATGACTGTCGTCATTACGTGTCACAAACATACCAGCAAAAGTTCAATCACTGAGTCTAGGCTAAAAATTTAAATAATGCACACAAATTCTCTCCACCTGTCAATGACATAATCACTGATTCTGGAGCCCTGTCAGAGACAAGAAGGAAACTTCAACGTTGCCCCCGTTGATCTCCTGACAGCAGAGCTTACATACAGGACCTGGTCTGCTGAGATTCTTCAGCATTTTCAAGAAAGGAGGTAGACCTTGTGGGAAACATGGTACCTGTGGATTATTACTGGTTTTCAGCATCTCCTTTAGAAGTGCTAGAAAAGTCAAATTCAAACTTCATCCTTCAGTTTTTCATATTACATTATTTTAAGGGATAAATAGGCAAGCATCTGAAAATATTAATTGCAAACTCAATCACTGTGCTTATATGGGTGTATGAAATACGGGAAACACTAAAAGTAGTTCATCATCCAGTGCCAGTAAGGATGTGACTTCTCACAGTTCTCACACCAGACAGTGTCCATTCACACGAGTTGTGAACACTTTATGGATGACTGTGTGGCTAATGGATAGAGACTAATATCTTCTGCCTCCACATTTTTGAGACCACAGTATTTATTTACCAGTACCACTGTAACAAATGATTCTGTGCTATTTTTTCTCTGACCCACTCATTCATTTTTTAGATGACAGTTGTAGTTGTTTGGAAAGATAATTTTTGACATGATTTGTTGCGGTGGTGTGTCAGGAGAACAGCATAGGATCAAATATCTTGAAAGCAGCTCATTCTGGCACCCCCTCCAAGAAAGAATGAACAATCACACCCATGCTGGGACCTCAAAATGTTGGTCTTTTTTTGGCACCTGAAGAAATTACCCAGAACATGAACATTTGGGACTTGACTCATTACAATTCATCTTTAGTGTCTGTAGATGAACATGAATCTCTACGTGGATTCTGACAATTATAGATTTAAAAATTTCAAGGGAAATGCCAAGGTTTCTTAACAATACTGGAAACATAAGTTCAATGAAATGGGATGATCATAGGTTAAAAAAGCAGAAAGACATATATCCCAAGCCATGGGAAACAATACATTCAAGTACTCAAGAGAATAAAGCTTATTGATGAAATATAAACTTTAATTTGCTTGCTTATGGCTGTACATATTCTGAATTATGCAAGTTTTATTATTTTATATTTATATTTTATTCAAATATTGGTTAGAAATTCATCCAGCAAAAAGTACATTTTCATAAATTTAGAAAACATAGACTCAGTTGTAAAATTAGATTTTGTTAAAAGACACAAGGACAAAATGTTATATATTTCATTTTGGATATAGACTTTTAGGATATTGGAACATTGCCAGAAGATATGTTTCATAAATGTACTATGTCATTTGCTATAAGACAATCACTGTATGGCATTACAGATTTCTTGGGGTCATAGTACAATTTCTGGTGTGCTTTATTAGGAAAGTTACATGGCTGCAATCACTGCCCCTGCTACCTATGTCCATCTGTATGTTTTCCACAATCTTCACATTTTTGAGTAACACATGAACAGTCCTAAGGTCAGGCTGATATGGAAGAAAGTTAGTGGTTACAGAACTGAATGAATCTAAAAGCCTTCAGCTGGGTGTGGTTTGAATGTGCCCGCCCAGAATTCATGTGTTACAAGCAGAGTCCTCAGTGTGGGGATGTTTGAAGATGGTGGAACCATTAGGATCATAGGAGGTGTGGTGCAATGTAACTGGGCCATTGCAGACACTGCCCCCAGTAAACCTTAAAGTGCTTCCTATGAGGCTCTTGCCCCTTTTTGTGGGAGTGATTTGATATAAATGAACAAGTTTGGCTCATCTTTTCTCTGGCTTTCTGTCTCACTGGATGACCCCTTCCTCATATTTCAATGTGATGTCATTTGTCATGAGGCTCTTATTGAAGCTGAATCGATAGGGCCCCGTGTTCTTAGCCATTCAGACTTCAACACTGTGAGATAAGTATGAGCATCATGCACTCGTTTTTCTTTTTAAAGTAACTGGCCTCAAGTTTTTTGTTATAGCAACACAAAACAGACTAATACCCCAAATAATCCTGTGCAGAGATTTCTTCAGTGTAACTCCATTGTTTCATGGTTTCATTAAGTTTGCTAATTTATACATAAATATATAAACATAAATAGATAAATACACACAGTGATACAATATGCAATATCTATAATTATACCTCAGTTTCACTGTAGTATGCCTCCTTCCCTGACATTTTCTCTGGATATCTATAATTATACCTCAATATCACTATAGTATGTTTTTTCCCTAACATTTTCTCTGGATGCTTTCTATTTTGTGTGTGTGTGTGTGTGTGTGTGTGTGTGTGTGTGCGCATGCTAGGAATTAAACTCAGGACCTTGCACTTGCCTGGTGGGCACTTGTACTGCTGAGCCATACCCCTAGCCCTGTTTTCTATTTTAGAAACAGGATAAGTCCAATATATTATGAACTAGTTGAGACAATCTATGTTTGGCATTTACATAAATTCTGAAATACTACATCACTACTGCTTATGTAGTAGTCAACCTTCTGCTACCGAGACAAAATACCCAACATAAAAGCATAAATTAGGAATGATTTATGTTAGCTCACGTTTTAGAGGTTTCTGTCCCTTTGCATTTGGCTCTGTGGTGAGATAAAGCATCATGGCAAATGGTGTGGCAGATGAAATCCGCTCATGTCATGGAAGTCAAGAACCAGATAAACGAAAAGAACAAGAAAGAAAGGGTCCAAAGACAGGGTGTGCCATCAACACCATACTCCCAGCAGCCCATCCACCAGGACCCCAGCCCCAATCAGTGCGCTGAGCTAGGAACTTTTCAGTGTGTTCATCCACTGAGCCAATCACCTTGGCACAGTCTCTAGAATATTATTGCCTTGGGGACTGAGCCATTAATTTATGAACCTTTCAGGACAATTGAGATTGAAAGTGCAATACCTTGTGTCCTCAAATACAAGTACAGGTAAATGAAAAGAAAATACTAGCTGTGAGGCAATATTTTCTGCTACATTGTATAAGAAAAAACTTTAATCTAATTGCCTTAAAATAATATAAATATATATATATATATATATATATATACAGAATATAAAAGGATTTATAAAATTATTTATAGACATACACATCCATATAGAAAAATAGATGAGTAGAATTTCTGTCTCCTTTTAAATTTATTCTTTGTATTCTAATCATTGCTTTATATGACACTTTGTTGTACCTATTACTTTCTATATTAATTATAAGTAGACTATAAATTCCTGGAGAGCTAACAATTACATTTCACTCTTTCAATCTAAATTGCCCTCAATTTTCTTATTCATCGACATATTGTAGGTAATAATGTTGACTAAGTTATTGGTGTTAGGACCTCGTCTTAGATAAATGGGTGATTTAAGGAATTTTGGTTTTATTTGTCTGAGAGCTAACATAACCCCAAACCTTCTAATGGTGGACCATTACACTAAACCCAAATTCCAGAGCGTACTCTGGCATGATACTGAGAACTTTTTAGTTCATAATCAGAGATGCTCAGTTCTTCTGAAAAGCGAAAAGGAGTAAAACTCTGCATCCTAACCTCAGGTGGTAGCTTCACTTCAACCATGTAATAGCCAAGACTTAAAATGAGATGGACCCAATGTTTCTCTTTGTTAATTACTCTCTGTCACTTCTAGGTAACTAATTGAATTTTTCTGGACCCAGGGCTTCCTCTAAAAATTGCTGGTTGACTGATTGTTATGAATGTAAAAGATAATGTTAATAAATAGAGAAAAAATACACTCCTAGCACATTGTCTGGCCCTCAGTGCCATTTAAAAGTGAATATTAATTTTTTACCATTTGGGGAGGAAATGATATTTCAGCAAGAACAAGCTAATGACATACTACAGAAGAACATTCCTTCTCTACTCTCAGAAATACAGTTGGAAATGTTCAGGGGAAAGGTACCTTAGTTCAAAATTTAACTAAAACAGAAACTTCTGTTCCTTTCAAAAGACCGCGGCTACTATAAATACCTGTATGGTGAGATCTCTTGCTTTTCTTGACTGTTAAGAATTTTTATCTTCATTTTAAAGACACCAGAGATGTTTGATTCTCCTCCCATCTCCAGATTGTCCTTTCTTACTCTCATTAGCTCTTTCCCTAAATTATCTCCATAATCTTCATGTTAGCATGTCTCCGGAGTTAGTCTTAACAACCCTCCTTCTTCTAACACACACACACACACACACACACACACACACACACACACACACACATTTAAAGACATTTTTCTCTCATCTCTCATTTTCAAATACCTTCCCTATGTTAACCATACCTGCCACATCTTTAGCTTTTGCACTGATTCCTAAACTCGGCCTTCCTATATATAAATGCCCTTATGATGTGCCACATGGGAGTACCATACAAGTCTCAAGTTCAGCATGTTCTGGTTGATCTTCCATATTCTCAAGTTTTTTACTTGATTCTTTCTTTCTTTCTTTCTTTTTCTTTCTTTCTTTCTTTCTTTCTTTCTTTCTTTCTTTCTTTCTTTCTTTCTCTTTGTTTTGTTGTTTCTTTATTTTCTGTCTCTCTCTTTCTCTGTCTCTCTTCCTTTCCACAAAACATAACTTCATCTTCACCCTGCCTAAGTCGCATCTCTAAGTCATCCAACATCCTTCTCTTTTGTTTCATCTTCCTCATCCAATTGATTGGAAAAGCCCTTCAGAATTTACCCGTGCTGTGCACCAGATACTTCTGCCTCCTTCTCTGGTGCTGTGCTTACCCAAGCAGCATTATCTCTTACCTGAGTTTTCATAATATGCTTAACGTCCTTTGAAAGATCAGCCTGCCCCAAATCTTGCCCCTTACTTGCTGTCTTCAACACAGTCTTAGTTTTGAAAATATAATTGAGTTTACATTCCCCTTCTGCTTAAGACTCCACAATGACTTGTAACTTTTCACATAGTTAAAGCCCAGTTTCCGGTTTCCACTCCCAGAGTCCTGTCAGCACTGTCAGGTCAGGACTCACAATGCTCCTCTTGCCTCCGGTTTTCCTCAAAGCACCAGCTTCTCTGACCCTCAGACATCCTTTGGACTTTTGCCTTTACAACTAGATCTTTTCCTTTCTGATCTCTCTGTGGACAACAATTTTATCTCCTATGAAAAATTGTGTACATTTCTTCTTCCAAGAGAGTGAACTGTAATAATTCTATTTAAAATTATGTTACTTCACACCTTCTATTGCCTTACCTCCAAATCTCCTGATTCTCCATAAACAATTCTATGTTCAGTTATTTTGAGATATAAGCCTCAGACATGTTTGGGTATCTATTCATTCTGCTACCATCTATTTCCATACTGGAACCTAAAGTCCACTTGGGAAGGTCATTATCTCTTTTGTATATGATATATTTCAAACTCAAAAGCAATCACCTGGATCATATTATTTACTAAATGTTTATTATTGAATGAATTAATATGAAGTTGTCAAGAAATCTGTTTTGAAGAAAGTATCAAATTTTAGTTAATTGTATGAATTATTCCCACTGCAGTATAAAAATTAAATGAGCAGATTTTCAGCTTGACACTATTTTGGTGGGACTAGAAAAATTCAGACAGGAAACAGGGTGAGATATTTGTCAAGATAATTGTAAACTTAATGAAGTTTACAGTGTGCAAATCTTTCCAGATCTATTTGAAATGTGGGAAGAAAGTCTGGTTTGGTGGGCTATGCAAATTTGCTAAGATATTTCACTTGGGAAATTATGGATAGATTTTAATAAGCTGGGTTCAGAAACCTATGCCTTGAAAGTTCCATAACTGCTATATATTTTTGTCAATTTGAGGTTAGCATCACTGCTTTCAGCAGCTTTAGTTATTTTTTTTCTATGTGTACCCAAAACCCAGACTCCTCTACCTTAACTCCATTCTGCATGGATAACAAAGATACACTGCTAGCAAATTCTAGAAATATTAGTAAGAGTAAAAAATGGATCAATTTCAAAATGCAGGGAGAGTCTGTATGGCTTGAACATAATATTAAAAATAAGTAGCCCTAATTTACTGGATCTGGCTAGTTGCAGATGCCAGGTTTTATGCCAAGGATAAAATATTATCTTATTTGAAAATCTTTCTACATCCATACAAACAAAATCATAAATTTTCCATTAAGATATATCCCACACATCCAATTATAATCCATGAAAGATATCACTGACATATTGGTATGCCTAAGTAATATTTCACCATGTCCTTCTCCTGCTAAAGCACTAGAACTGACTCACATGCACAGACTACCAACGTACTTTAACTTGACTCCATTTAACCTTGCACAATATTTCTGCTTCTCCCGCGTGTAACTTAGCCTAATGTCTCTCAAACAGAGTAGGCATGAGAATGACTTGAAGAGGTGGTAAAAGCCATGAAGGCTTAGGTTCAGTTAAGTGGGTGAGCGTTTGAGTGGTTTTACATTTACCAAGTGCTCCAGGTAACTCTGCGACCCACCAAAGCTATTGGATCATGGAATAGTATGCTCACCCACAGGTCTTCTCCTAACAGATACACAGTGTCTAAACCATACGCACGGAGACCCTTGGGTTACCAGGTGACCTTTTATGCCTTAGGCACCTGCTTCTTGCATTGAAGCTTCTCGCCATTAAGCCGAAAGTAGAGCACACGAATGTCACATGTGGAAAACTCCCACAGGCATTTCTGACTGGCATTCCAAATTACGAAAAATATGCCTACATTCTTGGAGTACTCTTCCTTCAAATTTCTTCCATTCTAGCAGGATTATCATTTATGAAAAAGATGGGTCAGAATCTCCCTGAGGGTCACAGACGGGGATGGCGCTTAAGGACTCAGTTTCTAATGCTGCCTCAGAATAAATCAGAATGTCTTACAAGGCAGACCATGAATCCACTTCGTGTATCAGATTTGCTAAATGGTTTCACTGTACAACAAATTCTGAGCAATTCTTGTTTAGAGGTTCTCTTTCTTTAAAACAATTTTTTACCTCATTACATCAAAATGTCTGGAGCAGGTACGAATGTTCATTTGAAGTTCATCATATTTAAGAGCTTCTGTACTAATTTCAATTTCCCAGCTCCATGATTTTTTTTCTTTTTGCCTAGAATTAATTCTTCCAACAGTGATTCTCTTTGGATATACCAACACTTTAAAAATAGATCTCGCAGTTTAACACATTTTTAAGATATTTCTTCCTCTCTTTCCATAAACAAAATAAAGAATTATATCTTGTACCTCTTTTGTAAAGTATCTCAGAATATAAGCTATTTTGGAATATAAAGTACTTACTTTAAATTAATGAATCCAGACATAGTGGCACACACCCATCATGCCAGCATTTGGGAAGCAAAGGCGGGAGGATCCTAAGTTCAAGGTCAACCAGCATCATAAAGAGAGCTGAAGGCTGGAATGAACTATATTACAAGATACTGTCTCAAACAAAACAACAACAATAAAATTAAATGAATGACATCATTTTAAAGTGGCTAAATTTCAAGTTTTCTTATTTCCTATTAACTATTTTAACCATATATAATTATAAATCTTATGTTAGTAAACAAAACTGTAATATTTAGATATTTTATTAAAATTTATTACTAATATTGGTTGATATTTTACAAACTAGAATGATCTAAATTGATAAAATAAAATAAAAATATATTAATGTTCCTCTCATCTTGTCACCAGAACAAACACTTTTAATCTCACTAAAGTCTTCATCTGTTTTTTTTGTGAATTGAATAAATGTAGGTTTTAAAAATAATTATGAAGTCTTGGGAAAAATAAAGATAAAAGTCTTTAGTGAAAATGTTTATTAAGTTTAAAATGGGATACAGTTTCACACTGTGAATAATCATGTCTCCATGAGACTCCATAAAATGACTAGGGAGGGAATCATGGAAATCCTGTTCATCTTAATATATTGCTGTACTGAAAAATATTTCTTGTATTTTCAAAATGTGAGAAATAACAGAAAATGCATCAACTATCCTCAAGTGTCCAAATAAACTATTCTTTAAATCACTATTTACATTTTCCATGACATAGCACTAGGAATTATTATTCAGTATTTTTGCAATTACAGACACACCAAAATGTCCTTGCTAAAAAGAAAACAGAACATTAAACTTTGACCCTGCTCCTCGGGATTTTGAAAACTTTATGTGTTAAAGCTGTCAAGGACAGAATGGAAAGAAATGAGGTAAACGAAAATGATCAAATACGTCTCACTAAGTCCTCATGCAGATGGTGTCATCTACAGCAGGAAATCTATAATTTCATTTTTTTGCTTTTTGATAGGTAAGAAGTGTTAGATGGATTTATAAATATAGTATGATGCACGCAGGATGAATCATTTATTGGCTGCCTCTTCATTTGTGCCAACTCTAATGCTGCCCTGTTAGGATTGCTTTTTCCTACAGATTGTTTTTCTTCTCTAGTGATTTCAACTCTGACTTTTATTTATGTACTATACACTAAACTTAATTACCCTGGAACAAAGTAACTAATTTTATGCTAAGTCCTTGCTCCTTGATTAGAGAATTAAGCACATTCAAGAGCTTTTGGTGGTTTTCCTGGGGAACCAGGAAAAACAAGGTGACCCTTGCTGATGATAAGTTTTACATGATGACACATACAAAATAGTTTGTGATAAACAAAACCTGGATAAATGTTGGTGTAGTATATTCAGCATGACTTTAAGAGACTGAACACTGTGGAGATTTAAGTCGGCAAGATTTTAAAAGCTTTCAATATCATACTTTGAAGGAAGTTTGCATTTGCTGTGGAGTCACTGTTCACTATGTTCCAGAGATCATCTGAGGATCTACATCCGGGGAAGCATTTGAGGGGGAAGCATTTCGACATTAATGAAAGATCCTGAGAAGGGTTTCTCTGGGTTAACTTATTTTCTGAATATGGGAAGGAGAAAACCTACCTCAGGTGTTTGCCTGGTTTATGTTCACTGACCCTAACACTGACTGTGTTACTTAAATGCACACTGTAGAAGGCATACAGTAACCCTTGCCTTAAGTCAGCTCTTTTAGTGTCAAGCACAAAGGCAGCAAGATTGCAAGAGCTGTCGCTAGAAAGTGGAAAGCCAAAGTGGAGCGAGTTCATAACGTAGATTAAAAAAAAACATAGATGTAATGGGTTATATCGTGAAAACTCAAAAGAAAAATGAAAGGCCACATAAGTGCCTGAAGGTTCCATGAAATACTCCACAGAGAAAGTGGAATCTGAGCTGAAACCTTAAAAATGAGAAAAATAACTTTTTTATTTCAGCCAAATGTGTAACAGTGGGTCAAGTTCAGAGGGGAATTATAGGAAGGAATGGCTGTGGGGATGGGGTGTTCCTGTAGGGAGGGGATGTTCCTGTGGGGATGGGAGTTTTCCTGTAGGGATGGGGTGTGCCTATGGGGATGAGGGTGTTCCTGTACAGATGGTGTATTACTCTAGGGGTGGGGTGCTCCTGCAGTGATAGGGGTGTTCCTGTGGGGATAGGATGTTCCTGCAGCAAAGGGGTGTTCTTGAGGAGATGGGTGTTCCTGTAGGGATGGGGTCCTCCTGTGGGGATGGGGTGATCCTGTAAGGATGGGGTGTTCTTGTAGACATGGGTTGTTCCTGTGGGGATGTGGTGCTCCTCTGGGGATGGGGTGCTTCTGTAGGGATGGGTGATTCTGTAGGAATGGGGGTGTTCCTGTGGAGATGGATTGTTCCTGTGGGGCCTTGATTATTATGCTGTTGGGAACGGCATGGGTGAAGGTAGCAGACCAAGAATAACTGGCATCTGTTTGTAGGTGTTTGTGGGTGGAAACTGAGCATTAGTTTAGAAGGAAAGACCAAATCTCTATTCTAAATATTTTTAAACCTTTGCCTTGAAAATGAGGAGCCACTAAAGAATTTTAAGAAGGTATTTTAATATAAATAATAGTCAACTAGTAAGTAAAGAAACTTATTAGTAAGTTGTTAGCAACTTAGTAAGCAATCAACTGTTTCATTTGATTTGAAAGGGCTGGGGACATAGCTCAGTAGTAGAGCACTTGCCCAGGAGATTCAAGTTCCAGGTTTCATCCCCAGTTTGACTTGACTTGAATGTCTTTGCAGAATTGTCATTGTAAGGTGTACCCACAGTTTATCTTATATTTCCTGGGGTGAAATAAAAATATTCATCCAGGAGGCATACAGTGCACCAGTGAAACATAATAAGTATCACAGATATCACTGGTGGTCTGGCCCTAAGGCAGTCCTGTTTTCCTGCCTCATAAGGAAATGTTTGTTTCTCCATTCTGTGTGTAGCAGTGAGCATCTGAGCACATGGGGCACATTTAAGATGCAGGGAGTGATCATGATTGATCTAGGCCAACAGTTACTAGTCGTTTCAGGCCAGTGGCCATGATGCATTTGATCAAAGCAATGTGAAGAGAGGGATTCCTAGGGACTGTGGATGGATGTGTGGTATTCTCATAAAATTGTCTTTAATTTTAGAAGATAAAGAGAGCATCTGTTTCATCTACTGGGGAGACTCTGTCTGGGTGTAAAATCCACCATAGCACACATCTTTCAGTATTGAAGGAGTTAGCTAAGGACAAACTTTTGACAGGAGATAGGCAAAAATGGCTATTAGACAAAGGTCCATGATGGCGTCAATGAGTTATCTACAGAATTTGACAATGCAATATGATACTTCATATAGAATACCCCCAAAACTCCACCGACAGACTTCTAGATCTAATAACCAAATTCAGTAGCACTGCTGGATACAAAGTCAACACTCAAAAATCAATAGCATTCCTGTATACAAACAACAAACTCACTGAGAGAGAAATTAGAGAAATCACACCCTTCACAATAGCATCCAAAAAATGTAATACTTAGGAATCAATCTAACAAAGGAAGTAAAAGATCTATACAGTGAAAATTATAGTATTCTGAAAAAAGAGATCAAAGAGGATTTCAGAAAAATGGAAAGATATTTCTTGCTCATGGAGAAGAACCAACATTGTGAAAATGGCCATACTTCCCAAACTGTCATATAGATTCAATGCAATCCTGATCAGAATTTGACAATGCTTAATTGCCTGTTCATTATAATTAAGTTTTCTTAGACGCTAAAGAAGTTAATTTCTGTTACTTGGGATTAAAAATATCATAACTGTTACCATAATTTAAAGCTTGAAATGATTCCAAGTTTACAGTCTATATCCCTTTTTTTTTCAAATCTGAAGAGAAGATGTGAGGAAAGAAATGAACTTGTGTAAAATCCAATGATTAATGGAAGCAGAATCAGTGTTCCTAAATTCCACAAGTATTGTGCCTATTCTTCTTTAATATATTTTTAAAATTGCATTATCTTAGTAGAATCAAATCAGCCTATAGCATATGTGACAGAGAATAAATAGGTGCTTTTTTACTTACTTGTTTTGTTGCTGAGATAGAATACCCAATACCAACAAATTAAGAGAGGAAGGGTTTATTTAGCTCATAGTTTGTAGAGTTTCAAGTCCATAATCAGCTGGCTCCAAGGCAGGGTGGTACAGGGCAGAGGAAAAATGGTTCACAGCAAGCAGAAGGTAGCAAATCAAACATTAAATCACAGCTCATTCTGTCTCTAAGATCTCACCCAGGTTCCCTGCCCTTAGGGTGGGGAGCATGCACTTGTATCATCCTAGTGCTCTTGATTCTAGCATTGCACAGTGAATAAATTCCAGTGTCATACACTCTAGATCTAGTACCTCTACAAAAGGTCCACCTATGACCCCTGGAGGCTTTTGGGGGACATCTATTTGTAAGCCATAAGAGATGCTCAATAAAAGGTGTTGGATGATCTGACTAAGAACATGAATACTTACTTCCAGCTTTGCCTAGCAAGTAAAGACTATTGACATTAATATTCTTACTATGGAAGTGTGGAAATGTATGCAACTTACAACTCAGTGTACCGTATTTCCAGGAACTTACAGGTTTTGTTGTTTAAAGAGAAAAAATACAAGCCGGGGATAGTGGAGCATGCCTATAATGCCCGCACTTGAAAGGCTGAAGCAGGAGGCTCTCTGCAAGTTTGGGCCAGCCCAGACTATGTAGTGAGATCAAGGCCTGAACTACATAGCAAGACTCCGTCTTAAAAAAGCAAAACAAAATTAAAAAACCCATTAAAGAGAAATGATAAAAACAATGATACAGAATTTCAAAACAAAATAATAAGAAATTAACAATATTACATATTTTTATCTTCAAAGTAGTTGCTCAGATTACCAGATACAGGCTTGCGAAATTGATCCAACACTATCGGCACAAGCTCTTCAATAAGCTAAAAGAAATTGGTAGTATAATCATGTTGGCTACCTTGTGTGGATACATACAATCTTTGTGTCCTCTGTTTTCTTTCCTCCTTTCCTGTGTCCCAGTTATTCTTTCCTTTTGAGCCGTTTCTTTCGCTTGCACAGTATCGGTTATAGATTGTGGATCTTATTTATTGTCTCAGGTACACACGCTAGGGAGAAAATACAATGTCTACACATGCGAGTCTGCTTTCTTTCACTTATGAATATGGTCTCTGGTTGTATCCATTTACCTCGAAAGGCCTCAAGTTTCTCCTTCTTTATAGCTGAGTAATACCCCATTGTATAAATTATCACATCATTTTTATCCATTGTTTGGTTGATGGGCATTTGGGTTGTTTCCAAGATTTAGCTATTTTAAATTGTGGTACTATAAACACGGGTGCACATATATCCCTGTGGTATGATGTTTCTAATTCTTTTGGGAAAAGACCCAGGAGAGCAGTAGGTGGGTCAAATGGGACCTCTAATCTTAGTTTCTGAGGAATCTCCAGGCTGATTTCCACAGTGGTTGTAGCAGTTTATACTCCCATCAACAGTGAAGAAGCGTTCCTTTTTCCTCACATCCCTGGCAGCCTTTGTTATTGGTGGATTTCTTGACAACAGCTATTCTTTCTGGGATGAGATGGAATCTCAGTGTTGTTTTAATTTGCATTTTTCAAATGACCAAAGTTGTTGAGCATTTCTTCATGTATTTATTTGCCATTTGCATTTCTTCATCTGAAAGTGTATATTTCAGAGGCCCATTATTGGATTGGATCTTTCAAATTGGAGAACCAATTTTTTAAAATTCTATATCTTCCACATAGAAGTCATCTCAATAAATGCACAATAAAGCTTTTGATAAATTCCAACACTCATTCATGATTAAAAAAAAGCTTGCCGACAATGAGAACAGATGGTCTTTATCTCAGTACGATAAAAGCAGTTATGAAAAACCAACAGCCAACATCATACTAAATGAACAAAACCTGAAAGCTTTGAACCTAAAATCAGGAACAAGGCACGATGTCCAGTATCATCCTTCCTGTTCAATACAGTTCTGGAAAGATTAGCCAGAGCAATTGCACAGGAGAGAGAAACAAAAGGAATAAGGAAGGAAAGGAATAAGCTAAATTAACATTATTCACAGATGATGTGATAGTCTACATAGAAAACCCCAAATACTCTACCAAAAGACTTCTAAATTTAATGCCAGATTCAGTAGTGTAACCTGATGCAAAGCCAACATTCAAAAATCAATAGCGTGCTTGTGCACAGACAACAAACACTGAGAGAGAAATTCGGGTTTACAGGTTTTACATACCTCCCCTCTCTGACACTGTGTATATATTCTTTACCATTGTTAATACTCTGTTCTTAATCTACTAATACAATTTAAGGTGAAGTAGCCCATTTATTTTCCTTTTATGATTAAAGATTTTTTAATGGGTTGACAGTGCTATCTATATATCTGAGAACTTCAAAAGTGCTGATCCTACAGTAGCCGGATGTTGCCATTAGCACCTGCCAGGCATCCAGAACTGTAAATACCCCAGAGACTCTTAGTTAACTAGGCCCTGTTGAGACTAGCACAGTGCCTGGTGCCTCCAGACGCTCAGTGTGCTTTGTTTAATTCAAGAACATATGGGCAGTAGAAAATGGAAATCTACAGCAGACTGTGGTGAACACAGGGAGGAAGGGGTGCAGATAATGCAGAGCGGCCTGACAGAAGGGCCTTTGCCATTTTTCTCATTTTGTCAGTGGGTAGATGTGTGGCACTCTCATCAAAGAAGAAAGGGCCATGAAAACAAGTTTAAAGAAAATTTTCTCTAATACCATCCTGTCTGTTTTCTACTTCCTAATACAAATAATAAATAATCTTTACCTGAACTCACACCCCTAATGATTTCCAGATATATTAGAATAGTGAAAGGAAACCATCAATTAAATGGCACAGTAATTTCTACAGTGCAGAGAAATAAGATATTTAAGGGAAGAAACTGGTTCACAAAGTAAAGATTACTTTAAAAAATACATTAGAGTTTCAAGTTCAAAAAAGGCAGTCTCTAAGATTGGTATCAGATGATAACAGTGGCAGTTTATTAATAATCTGTCATGTAAAGCTGACATGTTGGAAGCTGAATTCTGCTCTGCTTTACAATGAAATCCCATCTTTTTTTTTGCTATGAGAATTAAATATATTCTTGAAAGGCTTTAGTAAGCTTAAATATGCTCTAAAGCTCTTTTTTCCCCCAATACATTTACTGCTTTCCTAAACACCTCGTTATCAACAAGTCACATCAGCAGAAGTGTAATCTTGATTCTTCCAGATACCCATGGTATGTCAAACAGGGAGCAAGATAACATACACATTTTTATAGAGATTGATAAGTTTGACTTTAGACAAATGGAAAGGCCTTAGCAACTAAATTACTTATTTCTGACATGTTGGGAGCAGAGGGAAAGCTAGATAGAGCATAAAAATTAATATGGGATAAATATTAAAAGTTAAGCCTAGGGGATTCATAGGTAGAGAAGTTATTTAATCAGAATCATGTGTGAGCTAGACAGAAGCAATCTATCCAAATGCATGAACAGGTGATAATCTATACATATCAGACTAAAGGATTTATATGAGGCATTTTACAGCAAGTGAACATCATTGAAACCATTTTTCATAAGTATCAGCTGAAAATGCCCATCACAAGTAGAATTCTATTTTCTCTGCATATTGGGCAACTTGGCTACCAAGGACTATGTGATCATCAGTTAGTTAACAAGCACGACACCCTCTGTCTTAGCCTTAGACTTCTAAAAGGATGTCGACAACTCTGACAATATAAGAGTAGGGGTCTGAGAGGTATAGTAACACTCAGCACTCGGTGTATAGAGTGCAAGGGTTGAACACAGAAGTCAGGAAATGAGCACAGTTCAACAACTTTGACCTAGGGTTTATATAGCAATTAGTAAAATACGTAACTTATTATACTATGATTGTGTTTAGTTAGGGTACTAGTTTGATCCATCTGATTGCGTACTGATTACAAAGTCACCTAGATTCATTTCCCTTATTATCTTTATGAGTAAAGTCTTATTGAAATGAGATTGAAGATTTTTAAAATATTTCACACTTGTTATATAAATATCCTCGAGAAAGATCACACTTGAATCCTTTAAATTAAAAATACTAGTCATCAGGAGCAAAATTTTGTTACAGGCTAGGCTAGGTAGAAGTCCTGAGAGGAACAAAGTTAAGAGCAAGTTCCAGGAGATGAGCTTATTGCAGCTTTGCTGTGGATACTAGAGATACAATTACTTGTGTTTAGGGCTGGAGGTACAGCTCAGCGGGCTAAGTGCTTGCCGCTAAGCACTAGGGCCCTGAGTTCGATCCCCGGTCCCGGAAAAAAGAAAAAAACAAAAAAACAATTACTTGTGTTTGTGCTGTGCTTTCAAATGCTTAGAAAGTCAACAACTTTCTAAGAATTTGTAGAAACTGAAAAGAACTGAAAGTCAGAAACTCAGTCTCAGTTTCATTACTTACAAACCCAGATATAAAAGGTGGCAACTTCAAAGTTTCATAGTTCAAAAGTCAACAGTTTTGACTGAATTTCCATAAACCAGAGTTCTGATAACTGCTAAGTAGCTTGAACTTTACTGATAATGTAAATATATACTGTAACCCAAGATAAAACTAGCTTTTCTTTATAGATGATATCTAATTTATAACATACAATGGAATCCACGCCTTGAAGTTTGAATTTCTTTCTGACTGACATGATACTGGGCACGGTGGCGAGTGGCAGCTCTCATTAATCCACTGCATCACCAAGGGAAGGCCCCGTCTCCTCAGTGAAGCGTGCGTGTCTAAGCTTAGACGTTCAGGAGATGAGGTGTACTAAGTGTATTCGAGTCACCGCATTATAGGGATGTATTCCTGTCATTGACCATTTGTAATCTGTTTCAAAATCAAGATGATTAAAATTTTAAAAATTATATTTACTGGCAATAAGTCTTCACAAAACTTCAAAGACAACACAGTTAATTTTGGATGTAGGAACATCTTTTGGGGAAAATGATGACATAAGACTGTATGCACATCTCCCACCATTCACTCCCAGGTGAGAGATAAGATTTGTTTTCTGTGGTGTATGACTGCATTATCAGGGTGGCGGGGGCTCTGTTCCTTTTCCTCAGTTCTCAAACCATTGCTGGTCCTTTGTTTTCAAGAAGGTAACTAAAGACCTGTTAACACTCCTTGGAAATGTTGCTTAAATTATTCTTTTTGTTTCCATCCTCCTTGTGCCCCAATCTTTGTGTAGTGAAAATACCATGACCTTTCAGATCTGACCTGTCGGTAATATGTGGAACAGACATTAATGCCTTAAGAGTCTTAGATTCTTTTTTATTATTATGAGGAAGAAATATACAACCAATGGAGTTTTCCTGAAGAGTAAATAATGATTTCCCTTTTACTAAGTCTTTCAAAACTGGTCTTCCTTTTATTTTCCCAGGTCCTTCTTTACATCTTATTTTTCTCCTCACGGTCAACCAGAACATTTTTCTTTTTCATATAAAAATACATATCCTGCTGTTCATTGCTTTCAAAAATAGTTTCTTGGAAGGTGTTCTAAGAAGGTACCTGCAAATGGTCTTGGGATACTGGATTGAAATGATAGTAACTAGTCTTCACTCCACCTGTACTGGGTGGGATGCTCTGGATGGCAGGAGTTGCTCAAAGTCTGTAGTCAATCAAACATTGTGATGCATTGTGGGACCAAATTGCATATTACTTGGGAGATGGATTGTGGACCCATTTGCATACTACTGCTATAAACCACGATGCTTACATAATTGTTTTAACAACCTGGTATTCTTGTGTTATAGCATCTCACCTCCAAGAAAATCTTAATCATAATGGGCAAACTATCTTCTAAATGAGACCAAGAAAACCTCAAAGAGAAAAATGGAATTCATTTCACCTAGCAACTCAGCCTGTACAGAGAAGATGGGAAAGTCAGTCCAATGCTAAGTCACAGAAGCAATCAATGGTCTACTCTAAAGTTTTACCTATATTCATGATTCTCTGTCTTCCTGGTATTTAAAGGCTAAGAATAGTCCACATTTTTCATATATTCTTTCATTTAAATCTTAACTTTAGGTGAAAAATATTTTTATGCAGTATAAAAATTATAAAAGAAAAAGTTTGTGGTTACAAGAATTTATCACTTCTGTGAAACTGAGAGCATTGAAAATGACCAGGCAACAATATTTGAATACTTTTTATATGAATTTTTAAAGCTGCTCTTAAATATTTTTCATGTATCCTACAAATAAAAATAAAGGGCTGGGGATATAGCTCAGTGGAATAAGCAACTGCCTAGCAAGCGCAGGGTCCTGAGTTTGATCCTCGGTACCGCCAAATAAATAAATAAATAAAAAAAAATAAAGCTACTCGACACAGCAGAATTAATATAGAACATATGAGACATAAAAGTAACTATTTTTAAATCATAAGTTCAATTAGGGGGATTAAAACACATACATAGATTGTGTCCAGCTACATAATTGTAACTTTTCAATGCTATTATATTAGAATCCCCCCCGAATCTTCAGATACATACTTATTTTCTCTAGAAAGTGTGTGCAATTTTGGATGAGTGGGAAAATCCCTTTGTTAAGTAGTATGTTAAAATCACTTTTAGTTTCAATTATATTCACTGAGACTGTCTGGAAGGAGCATTAGTACATTAATTTTCCAGTTTCCTCTTCTCAGAAAACATTGGCTAACTTTGACTTTTATTTTGATAAGACAGCAACATAATCCTTAAGAACAGAATAATGATTTTACTTGCTAGCAAGGCCTGAACTAAATAGACATTGCTGAATGAAAGTAGGAGGTGATAGACAAGTTGTAAAAGAAACCTCCACATTTGTCTTATTATGCTATTTTTATGTCCACCAAAATGCTCTGGTCATTACAGGGGATTTGGTTTTGTCTGGAAACATCTGTCAGGCTCAAGTGACTAAACCTACATCCATCTAAATAGGGTAGGAAATCACTGACTTCCCTTTGTATCACATCCTGCTTTGTTCTTAGGTGACTTTGTTCCACATGCAATATCTCTATGAATTTTTTATATCGAGTTTCTCTTAAGGTAAGGAAAACTTATAGTTTAAAAGTGTATTCACATTTCTTTTCTAATACAATTTCCTGTTTCGAGTCCAAGTGAAAGATCATGTTACCTGACAGGAAATATAGGAACAGGCGAGGCTCTTACAATGAACTGGTTTTACACTGCTTGCCTTACTTCCTCTAGATAATAGATAAACATTGAGGTAAGACTTTCTTTACAGGCTTGTCCTGGTTTTGTAAATAGCATTCACATGCTTAATCTACTTTGTTATGTCGCAGACAGACTACTATATCAACACTTTTTCTACCATAATTATAAATATAAACATCTTCACATACACTCACAGTCAACATATTTTATTAAAATAGTCAATTAAGAAAAGAAATATCTATGTGGTAAATAAATTGTTAGGATCGCAATGATTTTTACGTGGCCAAATGCAATGATCTTTTCCTACATTATTGCTATTATTATTGTTTTTGCTATTGCTACCCTACTAATAGCATAACTCTGACTTGTACTGCTATTAACACATGCATCTTTTATGGGGCTCAGGGATTGTATTAAACAAGTAGTTTACAAAACCAAAGCAGAGACGATCATTTAGAAACTTACAGCCGTTCCCTTGAGAAGTGAGTGACCCAAGGCAAACAGAACGGAGCTGATTTTTGTTACTCCAGGAGTAAATGGTGGAACTGGGATTTAAACACGGGCACATTGGCTTGAGAAAGAACTTTTCTCCCTTGATTTCTCTGACACTGTGCTCTTCTATTTCCTCACCAGCTTTTAAGCCTTATCAACTCTTTTGTTCACCAGTGGATTTATTCACAGGAATGGCATGAAATGCCTCAAACACAGCCATAAATTCCAACAACACAGTTTCAGTTCTGTACAGCAAGAAATACTCCTTTGACACTGGCAGAAAGACTCAGGATAGACACAGTCTCATTCACATTTCATTTTTAATTGTGCTTGTAATTATCACTACGCTTTAAGTATATGTATCAAAATACATATGTAAATAAATTAAATCATTCTAAATGTATCACTCCTTCCTACTACCTCTGTTATGATTTGTGTCTGGAAGTTCCCCCAAAGTCTCTTGGGGTCACAGGACTTTTGCAGAGGTGATTGTATTGGCACTGCCCTAATCAAGGTAGACTGGATATTGGATACAATATAAGAGACAGAAAGAGGCTTTTCTCCCTTTCCCTCTCCTGCCTTTTCTGTCTTCCGCTGTTATGAGCTCTTTCTCCTTTGCGATGCCACCCTGCCTTGGACCCAGCCAATTATGGACTGAAACTTCTACGAACTGAGCTAAATAAACGTTTCCTCCCTTAACTTTGGGCATTAGATTTGTCTCAGCAACAAGAGGAAAGTGACTAAGACAGCCTAGTTCCTGCGAGCAGTAATTCACCACGGTAACTTTTGTGTGTGCTCCGTTCTTTCACAACACTCACTAAAATGAAAACACAGGTTACCCCTTCATTTCTTAGCTAATATATTTGGTTGATGCCTTATACGCATGGGTTATATTATACAACATTTAGGAAAGCTTTCTAACAAATTTATTCAGACTTTGTTCACTTACTGTCACGTGAAGAAAATGCCCACGTCAAAGGAATACGTCATTCCAGGTATCTTCTCAGTTCCACTGGGGATTTTGGGAGTCCCAGTGGTTATCACCACTAATATCACACAACTCCTCTCAGGAATTGCAAATATCGTGGCTCCTCTTGACTAGAGAAATACCTTTCATTGTAACGTTTAAAAATTTCCCAAGTAACTAGAAAACATCTGAGTAAAATAGAAAATAGAGAAAAGAGACTCATCTGCAGAACATTGTGGGGCTTGAAGGATCCAGCTCTATCTCCAGCACAGGTTGGGCATGGCTGTCCCATTTTATCAAACAAGCACTTTTAGAAAATTCCTTTGTCCAGTCCTCTTTTAGCCATCCTGCATGTGTCACGATGAAGTTTTCTCCCACTAGCTTTTAAAGAAGGATACACTGTACTTACGGGTAACTCTCTTTGGCGAAAAACAGGTGATATTTTGCCCATGCATAAAATAAGGCTTTCTCTTGTCCGTGTATAGGATAAAACATTACCAGTGGCAATATCTCAAAAAATTCAGAAGTCTCAGCACCTAGTCACAATGTTCTTGTACTTTTATGTAAATAGACAAAGCATCATAAAATCTCAGAACTAAAAGAAAAAATAATAGAAATGATCTTGCCCATTATCATGTATGTATTATTCAGCTTCCCTGTTGTGCAATACAATACCTGACAGATGCAGTTTATACCAGAGGAAAAAACTGGAGGAATCAAGATCCGTAAAGCAGGGTGGACAGAAAGCAGAGCAGGAGAAAAGTATCAGAGCATGAGAGTCAGGGACCAGGCGTGGACTCTACAACAAAACCAACTATGGACTGAAATAAACCTCTCTTCAGTTAAATATTGGGAGTGAAGCGCTTTTCCCCAGTAATGACAAAGTAATTAAGACAGCATTCAGTTAGGTTTCACTAGAAGAACAGGAAAATATAAACTTATTTATCACACCCCTGACTCACATAAATGATGCATGCGTTAATAACAGTAAATCAGAGTTATGGTCTTACTAGAGTAGCAATAGCAAAAGCAATCATGATAGTAATAACTATAACAACAACATTAGGGAAAGATCACTGCATTTGGCCAAGTGAACATCATTGCAAGCCTGGCAATTTATTTTACCATATAGACACTTTCTTGATTAAATGAATATTTTGATAAAACATATTGACTGTGAATATATGCAATTACATTTATGTTTGCTCTGTTCCTTTCTCACAGCATCCGTTGCTTCTACGTTACCGTTTTTAGGTGATCTGAGCAAGTTTCTTACCTTCTTCAAGGTTTGGTTCTATGGGGACTAATATCCCTCCCTCCCAGGAGCCTCCTGAGGATTAGAAGAGGGGATTACTGTGAGGCTGATTTACAGTTTAGTAGTCATCTATCCGCCTTTCTCCTTCACAGGCAGCATTCTGAGCAAAAGTGTGCCCTTAGTTAGTATAGCTCAGCGCTGGCAACTGCACTGTGCATAATTTACTTTTGCCTAGAGTACGTTGAATGAAAATCTGAAGAAATGCAGGTTTACACATGAGTTGTTCCTAGTAAAATCCTGTCTCCATATGTCTCTCAGAATAAGCAAAATAATATCTTTTTATTAGGTACATACCCTTAATCAAAATTACTTCCAACATTTAAAATAAAATACTGAACCAACTTTGGTTGTATGTTTCCATAGCGAAGTGAGTAGCATTTTTTATTTCATTTTGGGAATTTTATACAAGTTTTAAGAAATATATCTTTTCTTTGATGTCTCAAGAAAAATACAGTCTCTCCCAAATATACCAGATCTAATCCTTAATTTGTAGTCTGCTTTTTCTCATGTAATGGTTTGACCTGAAAATTTTGTAGTTATATCTTTATTTCACATGTGGGAAAATGCTCTAGCAATAGTAGTCACAATAATTTTGCAAGAGAAGACTTTAATTTAGTGCACTGGTTGTCATGCTTGAGTTCTCTATTAGAAGAACATTTGACTTCTTCAGTTAATGGTACTTCAGAAAAACTGTGAAGATTCATATACAAACTATTGAAAACTATTTTAAGAATCCTCACGAATGATATCAAGAAAAAACTAAAAATGTAGATAAAAGTTGTATATTATTGTTATTTTCAGTTTTGAAAGTTATATTTGAGAAATGAATAAATTGGTCCCCGCAATGTAAACATGTTTACTGTGCTACTTCAAACAGACTCACTGTGAAATGATGCTACAGTGGGACACCTCTAGGAGATTTAAGCGTAATAATCACATAGTTTCTGTGAACTTGGAAAAGTCATTTTGTTCATAAGAGATGTTACAAACTTCTGTAGATATGAACTGAAGACAAAGCCCTGAAATATTTTTTGAATGTAGGTATCTATTGGTTATATACATTAACACTGATACAAGAACAGTAAAATTTTGTAACTTAATGTTTAGTTTCTGAAATTTATTGAAATAAGAAATTAATCTTGGCTAATGTTTTTCACATACTATTTCCAAGAATTTAGTATAACGAATGTAAGTTCACTTTATATCTAAGACAAATGATTAGTTTCAAAGAGTACACTTAAGGAAAGAGAACTAGCACTCTCCAAAGACTATACCTATTCAGAGAATTTATGATTTGTCTAATATTTTACATGCATTATTATTATTATTATTATTATTATTTGCGGTACTGGGGATCGAACTCAGGACCCTGCGCTTGCTAGGCAAGCGCTTATTCCACTGAGCTATATCCCCAGCCTACATGCATTATTAAGTACTGTTTTTCAGGTGTACATAAGGATAGTGGGACAGTGGATTCCAATTTTGATGTTTCAGAACTTAGAATTTGCATAATCTCTGTGCCTTCCTGTATTTCTCCCCTTCACTCTCATAAATGCATAACTCACGCGTGAGCACACACACTCTCTCTCTCTCTCTCTCTCTCTCTCTCTCTCTTTCTCTCTATTACGTAGAATATTGTAACCACTACAATAAAACTATGTATAAAGCAGTAATTCTTAAATTTCTCAAAGTTGCTACTTATTTGGGTCATAAACATTCAACTTCTTTGTCCTTTGCCATCATCATTATTGTTCTAATTTCTTTAAAATCATAGAAATTATCTTCTACCTAACAGGACTAGGGATCCATTGAAATTGTCTTCCAAGTTCTTACTGATACTGTTATAGTTTATTTTTCTAAGTAGTGTTTTAAATTCTATCTTTATTAGCACCTGTTTGCAGTACATAATGATTACATTCCTCACAAGCAACCAACAGAGGGAAGAGACAACCTTCTGAAAGGGAAAAAATTTGCCAGCTACTGCTCCAATAGAGGACTAATATTTAGAACATGAATAATTTTAAAAGGAAATTATTATGGATAAAGATGGATGTTTCAAAATCAAGATTATTACTTCAGGAAGAAAAATAAATGTAACACAAAAAACATGCATAGTAAGACAGTAGTATAACCTGGGGCAAAAACTTGCATAATTAACTCAGAATTTTAATACAGAAATAGTAATGATTTTTACACTGTTCTTCCTGTCAGGTACAAAACAGTGATGTGAGGAATTATTGTTTTGTCCATGAAAAATATATATTTACTAAACAGAAAAATTGTCATATGTATTTTTGATGTTCTTTTAATATAAACCTAATAGGTAAGTATGAAAGTAGTGATAATTACTTAATTTAGCTATTAACCATTTTGTCATTACATTTTTAAATATAATTACAAATACATATAAAATATGCAATATTTAAATGTTTACAAATATATATAATATGCAGTTTAAACTTTGAAAAGTTATAGTAAAACACATTGCCATAACTCCCCTCCCTCCAGCTAGAGCCCCTCATTTTTTTTTTTTTTTTTTTTTTTTTTGGTCTCTTTGAGACAGGTTCTTGCTATGCAGTTTAGGCTGGCCTTGAGCTCACTTTGTAGCCCAGGCTGGTCTCAAACTCACAAAGATCCTCCTGCCTCAGCCTCCCGAGTGCTGGAATTATAAGCATGCGCCACCATGCCCAGCCATACCCTCACTTTGAATACACATGTCCCACAGCGCTTGCCGCTTTCTGAAGCTGTTCCGGGAGTTCTATTTCCATCAGCAGCATGGTGAATGCTGCTGCCAAGTGTCAGCCAATGGAAAACAGGCTCAGAAACCACCATGAACCTGTCATAGGATTTGTTATCATGTGACATCTGATTCTGCTGCAAAGTCAAAATGACCACGCAAATTATGTGTTTTGAACCTGTGCATGACATTGAGACAGCCACAACAGCACAACTAATGACAGTAACTATCATCTAAAGACAGACGGCCTATTAGAGAAGGACGATGAACTCAGGATACTTAAAAAATGAGAACCATGGCAAATATAAAAAATATTTATTATTAGCCTTCAAGATATTCAAGTTAAAATACAATGGCACACATACCAAAATAGCTACAATCACAAAAACAAAAAATTCAAACTATTGGTAAGTATAGCTGCAACTAAACTCTCATTTCCTGCTTTCAAAAACTGACAGCCACTTTGGGGAACTGTCATTATCCACTACAACAGAACTTCTCTACAGAGAGATAAATAGATAGGTGGATAGATAGACAGCTCTCTCTCTATCCCACACACTCGAAGGAATGCTACGTTTACTCCTGAAAGACATGCCTTTGGCGTCCAGGGCACCACCCTTCCCAAGAACCACAGTACGAAAGCGCCTCAGCAGCCTAGGATGTTAGAAAGTGTACATCGCCTGGTCTCTTCACACAGTCAAATATCACAAAGCAATGAACGTGAGTGATTCACCATCATGCCCAGCCCTCTCACGGGCATAATGCTGAGCAAAAGAAAATAGAACCCACTAGATGATTTAATTTATAGAATACAAAAAAAGAAAGACATAGCCCTTCTAGAAGTCAAGGTACTGTTTAAATACTATGGGAACATTGAAAAAGAAAGCAGAATAGTGACAGAGACTTCCTCCTATAGCTCCTGCAAACGTTCAAATTCACACAAGTGTGGGCTATGTGAATACAGGTGTTTTATAATTCAGTGAGACCACACATATGAGATGAGTAATTTTCTCTATGTATATTTATAGAAGAAAATTCAAAAGGCGGGTGATAGCAATAATTCTTTGAAATTTTGTATAATATTTAAATATTCCCTTAAACATTCTATAATATTTAAGGATTCTTGTAAATATTTTTACATTGAAATAATTTGTGAAAGTTTGTATTCAGTTATATTTGTGAAGTTATAATTTATAATTATATAATGCATATCTTGAAATACATGTCTTGTCTATTCTGTAGATAGCCAAATAATTGATCAAAATTTCTTCCATTATTAGCAAAATCTTCCTGGTAAGGCTAAAGACTATCCCTTTGCTTCACTGTGAGACTTACTTTTCATAATCCTATGGTAAATGTATATAAAATATCCAACCAGAACTTATGCCATACACTTCCAAAAGGTGGGTACTATCTGCAACTATTTAAAATACCGTCTTCGTATCCAGCTATGCTGCTGAATTTGTCAATTAATTCCAGGAGATTTCTTGTGGAGTTTTTGGGATCCTCCATGTATAGTATCATGTCATCTGCAAATAGTGATAGTTTAACTTTTTCCTTTCCTATCCTTATTCCTTTTATTTCTCTCTCTTGTCTAATTGCTCTGCCTAATGCTTCCAGAACTATGTTGAATAAGAGTGGTGACAATGGACATCTTTGTCTTGTTCCTGACTTTAAAGTGAAAGTTTTCAGTGTATGTCCATTTAGTATGATGTTGGCTGTTGGTTTGTCATAGATGGCTTTGATCAGATTGAGGTAGAGGCCATCTATTCCTATTTTTTCTAAGGTTTTTAACATGAATGCATGTTGGACTTTATCAAAAGCCTTTTCTGCATCTATTGAGATGATCATGTGGTTTTTGTCTTTGACTGTATTAATATAGTGTATTACATTTATTGATTTGCAAATATTGAACCATCCCTGCATTCCTGGAATGAATCCTACCTGGTTGTGGTGTATAATTTTCCTTATGATTCGCTGTAATGTATTTGCCAATATTTTATTGAGTATCTTTGCATCTATGTTCAGTTTTGATTGTACTATTTCTTATACTACTTTGTGTCTGTTAATATGTCTTTGTTCTTTTACTTTTAAAATAAAAAAAATTAAAATAAAATACCATCTTCAAAATACATTTCAAGAATCTGCACACTCATATAAACAGTTTCATAAATTGCCTTTATGTTTTCAAGAATATAATTACTCCTTACATATGAACTTCATAGTATGAATGTTCAAATATCCCGATTTTATATACTTATTACAATCTATACCTTTAACATGTTTTCTATTTAAAAACAGATAAACTCTATGAATTATTTTGTTAAAAATTAACTGTCACTTTCACAACATAAATAAACATTTACATGTATGTGTTCTGTAGTCAATTATTACACAAATAAATTGTGCAAAACTTGCCTTAGAAGTCACATATTATTTCTTATTTTACTTCCAGAGTTACATGCTACTTTCAATTCCCTGAAGCTTGGGCATCAAGTTTTCATACAAGAATCTAGTTTTGATAAATGTTGACAGGTGATAAAATAAGTTTTACTTTAAATAACTCGCTGTCTCTATTCATTGGCATCAAATAGACCTTGCTATGAAAAATTTAATATATAAAATTGTCACTCATGTCCAAAGCACTTTTTCTGTTGTATAAACCTTTACTTTTTTCTATCATGTCTTTAAATTCACTTAGATACCTATGAAAGACAATATCAAATAAACCTATTACTATAATCTACCCAAAACAAACTTTTTGATAGAAAATATCACATAGTTTCTTCAACATGTATGATAAAATATCAAGTGTATCATCCCAACTGTCTTTAAAAAACTAGATACCTTTAAACAGGGGTAGTAAAAAAAAAAACTCTAAAATTAATTAATTACCATCTTACCGTAAAATCACCGGTTAGGAATTCAAAGAAAAGGTTCACCACCCTGAGACCTAGAAAAGTACAACGAAAAATATTCTGTATTAGTTCTAGCATTCAATTTTAATCCCAACATCATAAACAGGTAGTGATTCAATGTTATGAGAAACTCGTTCTATGAGTATTTAACCTACATGTAGTTTAACTGTTTTGATACAATATTTGTCTGAAAAAGCATTACCACATATCAGCTCACATCAAATCACTGTGATTTAATATCCATTGCTTTAATTTAGGCTGTTTAAAGCAGAGATGACAAACCAGCAGAAAATTTTTCTTCTTTCCTTCTCGTGGGACTTACGAGTGATTGATATTTTAGCGAACATAATATATTTTGCATATATTACTTTAGAGAACCATATCTGCTACATTCCTTAGAAGTATCAAGTGTACACACATTCACATACATACACACAGATGTGATTATCATATATTAACCCTATTTTTATACTTCATCTGTCTTAATCACTGGATAATACAGAACTCTGCCTAGTGCTCCATAGTTCATGGTACACCCTAAATTGCTGGAGGCGTTTGTTTTAATAAAAATGTGGTAGGATGCTGTCTGTAAGTCTGATCACTTAGTAAACATCATCAATGCCCTCATTTAATAGTTGCTGCAATTTTGCAAAAATTTTATTATTTTGCTAATATGTACACATTACTTAGCTCTTTGTCTGCTTCTTTGTATGCATGTATGTGTAAATAGTTACATGTATTTTGACTTTTTCATATAAGAGAAACCACAGATAAATAGGAAGTAAGGAGTTTAAATAATCCCCCTAGATCAATCAATCAATCATTCCCTAAATTACCTCCTGTGCTCTGTCCAAATATTTTAATCATGTGCTAATTTGTTTCATTTATACCACTACTTTCTTTTTCTTCTGTGAAAAAGCTTTGTGCAGTTATCTGTTTCCTTTTCGTCTGAAATAAATTTTTGTCTATGTCTTACACTTTGAGTAATGACTTTGCAGGTAATGAAACAGAAAGTATAATCTAGAGTTATTCTCTTCTTTTGTTATTGAATTTTGTTTTTACTTTTTCATGCAATAAAAATATAAAAATTTTTGTTTATTTCTAAGTATGTAAATGCTGTCCTATTTGAACAAAAGAAAACAATCTCTGTCATTCATAAAGAAATTATCAGTACTCTTCAACTCTAAGAAACTATTAATGAGTGGTATAGTAGTAGGTGCTCTACTGTGTGGGTGTAGATAATTGCAATATAAGATGATAAAAGAGGAATTATACATTAAATCTATTAGGTCAAATCCTTAATGGTTAGTATCATTTCTGAGGATATGTTCTGTTCAGTATCTATGGAATAATAATTGTTCCAGCTGATTTTACCATAAAGAAACATTACACATAAACTCATTGCCAAAGAAATAATATTTAACACTTAGGTCACTCATCATGCAGATGCAAATAAATGTAGGTTAAATTATGTTCTCATTCTGCAAACTGAGCTTTATGCACAGGATTCTACTTTAATTATGAATCCTCTGATATTGATGGGCAAATCAGTGAGGTAATTAGCGGCAGAGACTAGATTGATCTCATCTCTGATTCTAGACTATCATGTTTTACTCTAACTGTTGGTCATTGCTCCAGGGCATCTCGTTTGGGGGTTGGGAGCGCTCCCCAGAAGTGTCTACTGCTCCCTCCTGGTACCAAACCCTGAGCACACAAGTTAATCTCACACCTCAGACATTCTTCTAGCATCACTTTCTGCTTTCATTCTCCTTAAAAGGAATGAGAAGATAACTTCAGGAGATCTCGTTTTTACTGATATGTGCTAAAAATAAAATCTCTCTGAAGAAGCTATACAGTGTCATTTGAAATGTTTGTACCTCCAGAAATCAATTAAGGAATCTCAGTAATCCTCCTGCTCTTGCTTTTAGCAAGGAAGGCAGCAAATTTTGTGAAACTAGAAAAGGGTGAGGTGTTACAGTCAACGTTTGCCTGGAAGGAAATTATTACCAATGTCTGATAAACTTTCTGGGCACATGAGTTAAAATTTCAATTGTGATTACCATTTTGTTATTAAAAATTTAAAGCTCTAAGCTTTTGACTTGATAATAAAGAAACAACAGTTTCTCTTTAATTTCTTTTAGCACTGTCAGAAACTAAATTACTCCTGTGGCACCCTGCTTTTAACTGAATAATAGAATTTCAATATAAAAAGCACATAAGGCTATGCATGTCCTCCAGTAGCTTCTAGAATGCTTATCTAAATTTGAAAATGAGTATTTAGCTATTAACAACAAATCCAGTATTTACCTTTTGAATTAATATCATCATTACATTGAATAGCTATAGTGGGCATTGAGATTGTTGAGTTATTTTTCCTATTTAAGTTCAGGGATTCCAGAAATGATATTGGAGGTACTTGACAAATTGATTTCTTGAGGCTAAATCCAAACGAGAGAGGTGATTTCAGGCATACAAGAAACTTAGTGCAGAAAACCAGTTAACTCCAACTTTTCAATGATTTGTGAGGCTGCACTCAGGCAATGATACCAAGGACTGGGCTTTATTTAAGGAGGAAGGGGTCCATTTCAACATCACATGCATAAATATTTTTAGAAGAGAAATTTGTGATGAAGGACTAGTTATCAAACTGCCAATGATGTTGGCACTGGGTTAGAGTTTTACCTTTGATGTGCTTCAGGAGATTGTATTTCATATAAGCTGCTAGTTAAAGGCATTTGATCAGTTTGATGCACTTACTTTTCTCTAATTACCTTTAGAGCACATTGTGGCATATGCCTCTGATCCCAGCATTCTGTAGGCTAAGGAAGTCTGGGCTACATATCATATTTCAGGCCATCTCAAGATACATTAGCAACATGTAGTCATTTCACTTCACCAAAAATAAAAAAAGTTGAACCTGATCTTAAATCATACACCCAGGTAGAATAATCTTGTAGATAGTACTTATCAAATATAAAATATATATTAGGCACTGGACTATTTTATATATTCATTAATTAACTCACTTAATTCTCATAACTATATCTCTACTTTAAAGAAAATAAAATTGAGTCATGAAGATATTGTTCTTTATCAGAAAAAGTTGTCACTAAACATATCTTCAGGTTCTGCTCTTAACCATTATATAACAAAACACCTCAAAGTAATATTTAACCACTGGACAATATTTTCTCAAATGCTATTTCAATGAGCACATATGCAAGATTATTTTCAAGATCATTGGTAAGCATATTATTAGTATGTGTGTACGCTTACTTTTGTTGGTTGTTTCTAGGAGATAAACAATACATGTTTATTGAATACATCCTATTTTACCAGAAGTATATCAAATATGTAAGTTCATCTCATTTTATTACCTCAAATTCCATGAGATAGTTTGACCAACCTTATTGTATTCATTAAAAATTCACTACAAGGATTAACAAATATGTCCAAGGGCACACCGTGGTAAATGCTACAGCTGAGTTTCAAAGGTTAACTGTCCGGATCTGTAGTTGGATACAGCAGAAATATTGTTTTTACAAGGAAGGAATGTGAAGGAAATCAGGGGCCACCCTTTTAGTCTTTTTAGAAACAATATGAAATGCCAACTTTACAGAGCAGAGATGACATGGCATTCTCAATTTTTAAATAAATCTACATGCAGAATAAATTAAAATCTATCCTTACAACTCTGTTATTATGATTAGTTTTAGGTAGTGATAGCCCCCTATGTACCTTATTACATGTCCACTTGAGACTAGGTGTCATTTACAGGATCTGCCAATTTATGAAGTTTTCTGTCAATAAATTTCAGAACACAGAAGATTTTACAAAATATGAAAATTTTATGCAATGTGCAAATTGCCCTGGCATAGGTTATCATACATCCTGCCTTTGAAATCCAGAAATCCTTCCATCTGCTTAGAAAACTGTATATAATGATTAGGAAAACACTTCTGCTCTTTCAAGACTGTCAAGCTTATCATCTGAGAAACAGATATCACAGACTTGCAGGTAACATATTTGAAAGAAAGTTTATCATTTCAGCAAAAGTGTGTATTCTAATGCTCATTTTGCTGTTTGAAAGAGAACCCTAATTTTCAGGTAAGTTTACAATCACATGGCATTAGAGACTGATTGCTGGGCTCAGGGCCAAGAGATAGGGTACTGGTAAAAATATGTATGCGCACATAGAGTGAGCAAAGTCGGGGGAGTGTCACTGAATGTGAAAAGCTTGTGTGTCAGCCTGTTCCTTCCTTTTCATAGCAAGTTGGAATAAAGACTTAATGCCTGCCACTGCAGCAATCACTCTGTGCCATCAGAGGCCAGCACATTCTCTCTGTTCTCCAACACTCCCAAGCAGAGCAAGAAGATGGCAGGACACAGCCTAGTGTGGCACCTCAGACTAGCATGGAATGTTTCTTCAATGAGAGTGAGAAATACATTCTACAGAAACAGAAAATAGCTTTGTGGTTATCAGAGGATAAAGCTGATAGGAATGGAAAATGACTACCCAAGGTTATAGAAATCCTTTTATTGTCTTGCAGAATTCATTTCATAAAATATTCTTTAGAGAACTCAAATTTTTCTGAGATTACTAATGTCACTCTATGAAATAGAGTAGTATATATTAGGAGAAACATATATAAATTTTAAAATCATTATTTCTATCTTCCAAAGTCTAAAATCTACTGAGGTAGGTATTTGTAAATGAACTAACATTAAAACTAAATACTTGCTTTCCAGGGATATGGTGAGGATGTCTCATGTAATTGAAAACTACTTGAAACCTATAACACAAAAAGTACCTGATTAGAAATTGTTTTTTAAAAAGTGTTGCGCTATAGGCTAATATTTATCCTTTAGCCAGTTGGCCAAGTTCCCTTGGCTACCCTTGTAAATAAATGTATGTCAGTTTTTAAATTGTATTCATAAAATCTAAAATATCTGTGTAAAGTTTTTTCCTCATTAAAAATTTATTAAATGAAAATAGTGATTGCAGTGATTTTCATTGTTAAAGACATAGAAAAACAACACTGAGAAAGATATCTCAATAGTGAATTTGTGTCTCCTAGCTAACGTGCTGTACATTGCTCAACAGAGCCATATTTAAGCACCTTAATCCAGAATTTATACATCTTATAGGTAATGTTTTAACTTCTGAATATCACAGTTCTGAAAATGTATCATTAAATTGTTCAAAGCACTATGATTATATTAAAAATTGATATGTGGTTATGATTGACAATAGTAACCACAAATTATAGATGAGTGTATTATGAACACTTTTTTATGAGTGAAACTGTCATGATATTTCTAAACTGACATTCTGCCACACTAATTAGGAATGCTTAAGGAAATACAAGTGCTCATCATAAAATGTGCTGTGTTATAGATCCTTATTTACTTGAGAAGAAACTCAAATAGTAAATTGTAATTCTCAGAACAATACAATCACCCTCTAGTTACTGGAGTCATATTGGAAAATCTATAAGAATCTGTGAAAGTTCACAGAATCAGTTTAACCTTTATGTAAATCAATGGGTAGCCATGACAACGTTCATTTTCATCTCACTTCAAAATTGCACCAGCTCAGATAAGCTTACAGACTGCCTCGCGGCCATCATGGCTACCCTACCCCTATCCCTCTCTGTCTCCAAAGAGAGATTAGTACTTGGAGGCTTCTAGTCTGCTCATAGTTTCACTCTATGGTCGGCTACTTTAGTGATTAGAGCTGTGGAAAGAATCCTGTGTTTCCTTATTTCTTTATCACATTTTCCTCCCACTTGTTAATTCAGAGGGAAAAGGAGGGTATATAGCCTCATATCTCAAATAACTGCACGTAAGAATCACATGAACTATTGATACAATACAGATTCTCCCCAGTAGGTCTGGTCACATTATAGATGCAGAATTTTAGGCTCTACTTTAGGGAGACAGATCAGAAAATTTAACAACATGGGTAGGTTGTTTCAATCTTTTTAAGGTACAGGTTCTTATTTCTAAGGTGGACTAGTCCTTGGTCATGTATCTGAAGTGTCCTACACTGTTCTCTCTCTCTCCTCTCTCTCCCTCTCTCCTTAATCTTCCCTTATTCAGTTAAATGATGATGTTCCTTAAAGTCCTCTCTGGCTTCTAATATTTGGAAAGGAAAGCTGCTGTATTGAAAATTTTATTCCATTTATATTGGTTTTTGTTTGTTTTAGTTTTTGCTATACTACCACACAGCTATGGTACTTGTACTTCATGATATTTTACAAAAAAATCCACTTATGCTTTATTTTCCTAATACCTACTCAAGTGAAATGTAATCATCTTCCTCTCTTTCTGGGTATTCTTTCCTTACATTTTTAAGTGGATAATTATTCACATAAGCAACTTCAATTTTCCTATCCTACATTCAAAAGTACTTATATACTTTCATCCATTTCTCTTCTGTTTATTTCTAAGAAAGGATGTGTTTCTTCTTAACAATCTTATTTGCATTCCCTTCTGCTAGTCCTGAATTACAACAGATCATTGTGCTTTGTTTAACACCAACAAATTTCTCATTTGTTTTGTTCTTTCCCTTCTAACTACAATTTTAAGCATCACTTTCACAGGAGAGCTTTCTCTTTGACTATCCTAACTCTTCAAACTATTGCCCAGTGTCCTCTTGAATGAGTTATCTGTACTGACTTCTTATGCCTTGAAACCCTAAAAACTCTGGTCATGATATTACTAGATATTTCCAATGACACCAAGATATCAAGTTCCATGCTATTTTGTGTGTGTGTGGTAGTGGAGATTGAACTCAGGGCCTTCCCGCTGAGCCACATTCTTAGCCTTTTCTTTATTTTAAGAAAGGATACTTCTGAGTTGTTAAATTGCCCAGTCTGAGCCTGAATATGCACTTTTCCTGACTAGCTTCCCAGAGTGCTGAGACTACAGGCATGCCAAAGCACATCGAGGTCCATTTTCCTTTCAAACTCAACAAAATGGAATATTTGCAGCACTCAGTCAATGGGAAACAGTTCCACCTTTGTGATAGTCCAGTTTCCCAAGTATGGTACCACTGTCTTCCTGGATTTTCAAACAAAATCTTTTGGTTTGTTTGGCTCTGTTTTATATCCTGATGATGGTGTCCTACTGTCTGCCCTTTCTTTGCTTTTCTTTCCTTCCTAGACCTTTTAGATATGCAGTGATAAAGCTCATCTGTGCTCAGCATCAAGTAAGTGCCCATGGACAGAGATACGTGCAGGCATTTGGGAAAGAATGTGTGAGTGAATACATGAGCAGGTTTTATGATCCCCTCCTTGCTCTACATGATCCCAAGAGAACTCACCCTCATTCATCTGGTTTCACTTGTTATCTTTGCAAGGATGATTTCCAAATCAGTATTTCTAGATCTAAATGTACTTCTCAGTTTGAGTGTTATTTTGTAAATGTCTTGCTGGATATTTCTGCCTACACACTTCCCAGTTATTTTGAACTTAAAATGTACCAAACAAAATGTGTCCCCTTGGTGCCAAAACCTCTGTACTTCCTGAATTCTTACTTTCTGTCACTGCCAGTTCTAACATATTATTCACCCAAACCCCGATTGGGAGTTACTACTCACTCTTCCTTTTCTCCCATTCGCTTCATCCACTCACTTCTCATGCTCAGAAATTCTACGTCTGTGGTCTCTGGATATAAACAACAACCATGCACATGTGAATAATCAGATGCTATTTATTTTGAACTGGGCTAGGGCAAGGGAATTAGCCATCTTTATCTAGGGTTGGCAGAGGCCCCAGGGCCGGCAGAGGGCATGGAAAGGGGAGGCTCCTGGTGTGCTCTCATTGGACGTTGTTAGATGGAGGAGGCGGAGCTGTAGCTCCTGGACCAGAGTAATTCATAATATGGTTTTGGCTTTTTCTGGATGACATTTGAGTTGAAGTCATGGCAAAATTTTGGACAGTGGCAGTCACTGATCTGGAAATGGCCTGGAAGTCTTGACTATGCTGAGCCAATTGCTGGAGAAGTAATGGCTGAGTTATCTAAGCCAGATGTTGCAGAGATTGTTGGTCAGGGTTTTGTTGTCATTATGGTCTGGCCTTGTCTGTTTGTATGTTCAGTCTCTTGTGTATAATTTTATTCCCGCCCAATCACTAGCCATACTTTGACTGAGCCAGTAGTTGTATACCACGTTAGTCTGCTCTTGAGAATAGACTCCCTAATCCTCTTGCTCCCAAGGAAGAATGTAGTATTAAAACCATGGTTCAATAACAATTTCTTGGGGCTGGGGGTATAGCTCAGTGGCATAAGTGCTTGCCTGGCAAGCGCAAGCGCAAGGTCCTGAGTTCGATCCCCGGTACCGGGGAAAAAAAAACAATAACAATTTATTAACAGAAGTCTAATACAATTTGCACAATGAAGATTATTATATAGTTATAAGTATGTAGGGAAACTCAACTTGTACAAGTAGAATTTTGTGTATGAAAGTTTCCAAGTAATGCAAAAACTTTTAAAAACAATTTTACAGTTATCAATTGCTCAATATGAAAGATATACAACTACACAATAAGTTAGTTTTAAGACAAAATTTTCCACAATCACATGAGGCAAAATGTCTTCCTTTCAACTACTTATGTATCATTTAAAATACAGAAAGGCAGGCATATTTCATATTTCTTGTATGGTTTGGATTATCATTTCTCTCCAGAGGCTCACATGCTGGAGGTTTGGCTCCCAGCATGTCAGTGTTCTGAGTTGGGGAACTGCTCTTTGATGATTGGCTCGTGCAAGCTGATATAAAGGGATTGGGTCATGACTTCATGAATACATTAAACCATTCATGGTTCGGCACCGTGATATTCTGTTGTATTACAGACTTAAAACAAATGCAGCTTGCTGACTATAAGCTGAAACCTCTAAAATTATGAACTAAAAAGAAATCGTCCTCCTTTAAATAGATTTGTTTTGTGTTAGGGACAGAAAGCTGATCAACATGTTTCTCTCCCACTTGCATAGCTTAGATACTGACAACTGAAAGGCATTTGGTGAGGTGCCACATAGGCTTTTATCCCTTTGTTCTGACCTAGGCTACTCTGACATATTCCTATCAAAATGAAAAAAAAGATTCTTTAATAAATTTCCATAATTTTGGATATTACTAACATTACCAGGTTTAATGCATTTTACCAGTATTTGAACATGTAGCCATAATTTTATTCCTCCTTATTAGTGAGCAAGTATTTACTGAACATCTAAATGTATGTAGCACAAATGTCATTGTTATATGTAGTAGGAGACAAAAAAATATTCTCTTGGAGGAATACAAATCTGGGATCAAATTTTGACTTCCACTGTACTGTGCATGGTAAATTCACTCATAGAGGTCACAACGGTAATTTAATGAATAATAATATTGCTAACTAATCTTCACTGATAACACCAGGAAGGTTTATAAATGCACACTGGAAATCCCTGTGTTCTGGCATCTTCCCTCTGCTAGCCTATTTTATCCTCCTAACAATTGTTAGATACTTAGATATATGAAATTTTAAGTGTGTACTGTAGTCAGTTTATCTCCTTTGCCTTCTTTTGCAGAATTAAAATAACCTGCCAATATTTGAAATTTTACAGCAGATGTGACAAGCAGAGCAGAAGACTGAAGATACCCTCTTCCGAGGCAGGGGAATAAAGATGAAGAAGCTCTCTCTTCTCAAAAAGAAATACCTGATCATTGACAGGATACATAGATGCACTAAACATGCTTTATAAAGGTAAACTTGCTGGGTCAATTAAAACAAGAACTTGACGTGATGGGTCTACACTGCCAGCTAAATCTTATGCAGCTCTAAAGTATTTAAATGTGGAACATTCTGTAGAGTCGACCATCAACAGATTGTACTCATCATGTGGGTCTCCTACCCTTGCAGTTTATTCACCTACAAACCTCAGGAACTGCTAAAATATGTAGAAGGATACACTTTATGAAAAATAATGATGATCCTGGTAGACCCAACTGAATAAATGCATACTGAAGAAACATAAAAACAAAACAAGGGCTGGGTATGTAGCTCAGTGGCACAAGCACCTACGTCGCAAGTGCAAGGTCCTGAGTTTGATTCCCGGTACAAAAAAAATAGTATTATTTAAAAAACAAGTAAATAAAATACTACAGCATCTATTGTATAAGTTGGCTTAAGAATACACTAAAACAATTTCAGGTGAGTATTTATCCAGTATCTATTATATGTCAACAATAGGGGAGCACGTAGATGAAATACAAAATTTTAAATGTCCGTTTCATTTTGATTCTGTGAAACTAAGAAAATAGTTGTTAACTGACTTTTGTCTCTGTATTTTTCACAACTGGCCATGGAAAACTTCAAGCCTATAAAGAAGATAAAGCCCATGACTACCACTTAAAGTGGGACTGCCTCATAAAACATACAATGAAATATTTGTCATATGATTACAATCAAAGGAATATTTATTGCTTTTATGGAATAAAATTTTAACAAAGTATCTTTCCATACATGGTAACATGGGGTTTCTCTACTAGAATTCCTGTTTTAAAGTTTAATACAGAACTCCTTTATTTTAGTACATCTACAACATTCCTAACTGGTTGCCTATCAATCAGGCTACACATCCACAAAATGTTCTCAGCCATTTCTTTTTATGGCTGCTGTTTCTTTTACTCTAAGAGAATTTAAGGCACTATTTTTCAAATTTTAACTACTTACTAAATATAAATAAACATACATAAATTTTATATGTAATATGTTTATACATCACTATATTGTATATTATATGCTATAGTATATATTACTATATATTACATATTAGTACAATATTATATATTATTTTATATGGAGATTTAAAAATAAGCGGCTACATTTTATGTTTCATAAAAGTCTTTCCACTTAAAAAAATTTTTGTTAATTTACATAAGGTGACAAATTCTCTTTTTTGTCCTTAGTATCCCTTTTAAATGTAGAGTAAGTCAAACTGATTCACAACAACAAAGGGAAGGTGTCTTTATTTTTTTCTAATTTTTCAGTAATGTAACAAAATAAGATTTTTCTTAGGTACTTGACTGGCAACCTATGGCCACACTGAGCATACAGTGTTCCAGGGATATTTAAACTTTTACCACCATTGCATAGCTTTCAAAATAACTACAGTTAGTGTACACAAACATAGCACTAAATTTGTGTATTAATGGATTCCCTTTTAAACACAAATTGCCATGAGTTTTAAGATAAATCTTTATTTTATAGACAACTACAAAGAAAGAAAGATGTTATTTCACTGGGTATGCATCCTAACTTCAGATATGTTAAAATTTAAAAGCATTATAGCACCTAAAGGAGTAATTTTCAATGTTAGCAGGTAATGAAGTAGGCCCTATGATGAGTTACACAGACACAAGCCCACAGGTGTGTGGGAGTGGAATCTGATACACTTCCTGGAGATCATTTTAGTAAAATTTACCCATATCCCTAAAACTATCCACACAAATGGCTCTGTAATTCTTCTTACTCAAAGATAATCTGAAAACCTTTAGAAGCAAATAAATTCTTGAAAGTTTTATTAGATGATGACATTCATAAATAGAATCCAAATAGAAATAAATTCCATTTGGCTAACTATATTATGCCAATCACTCGCTGTATGGTATTTAGAATGTTTCTGTTATATAAGCACATGAACAAATTAGATTCATGGGGAAAATTATGTTTTATATTTTTTCATACAACAGTATATCACCAGCATTTTTTCTATGGCAAAATGTTAACTCCACATAAGCTGGAATCTTTTTTTTTCATTAATATTACTCAAGTACTTCAGAAAAGTTTAACACACAGTTAGTGCACAGCATATGCTTGTAAAACACTCTTAACTGTGATATGATAATGTTCAAACTGGAAACGGTGGGCTGTAAAGGGCAATTAAAATGTGAACTCAATTAAAGTATGCTTGTGCATTAAGAACATTATCTATATTCCTGTGTATATCTTATTCTATATTTCATCATTTCTATCATGAACATGAATTACTTAATCACAAAAATAAAACACATACTTTAAAAGTATCAATGGCCTATCTTCTCTTATGAGACTGTCAAAATAACAGAAAGTCTTTCTTATAAAATTTAAAATTCCTCCTTAAAGAACTATTTTGGACCATAGGCAGAAATCTTAGTTGAAATCTGAATTATTTACTATTACTTTTGTTAAATAAATTTACCTGCCCCATACCTACATTGCAGTCATCTTTGCTTGCTTTACAAAAGTTTTTTCACAGATAAATGATATCAGTTCCCCGTGCCTTACACAGTAAGTAGATTTTCTGTGCTTGTCCTTGGCTTGGGCATTAGTTATTACTCTTTGGAGGCACAGAGGACCTGAAGACGCTGTAATGAATCATTGTGAGCTCCATTTTGGCCTTCAGAACGCCTTCTAGGGTGAGCACAGTGGCTCCTTAAGGAGGGCTGGCCATGGCCTCTCCTCTAGAACCTGTAAATATATTAGCGTGCACAGGAGAAAAGTCTTTGCAGATGCAATTAAGATTGTAAACATGGGGCTGGGGACATAGCTCAGTGGAATAAACACCTGCCTAGCAAGCACAGGGTCCTGAGTTTGATCCCCAGTACCGCCAAAAAAAAAAGACTGTAAACATTATCATAGATTATCTGGCTAGAATCAAGCTCATCACTTGAAACCTTAAAAAAGAAAAATTTTTACCTGGGTTCTATAAGATACATGTGGCAGAATTCAGAGGTGCAGTGTGAGAAGGGCATCCTGTTAATACAAAGGGTGTGGGGACATGGGGAAGGATGGGGGCTGTGGGCAGCCTTTAGGAGCAAAGGTCAAGCTGGAGACTGCCAGGAAGGACACTGGCTTCTGCCCTGACAGAAAGTCATAAAAGTCAATAGTTTGAAACCCTGAAAAGCTGATTCATTCCTACAGCCTCAGGGAAGAAATTCAGCCCTGGCAGTACCTTGCTGGTGACCTTGTCTGACTCTATGCATAGGATCCAGACAACCATGTTGTGTTCAGACTTTTGACTTTCAGAAATATGATAAAATAAAGGACCTTGAAACGAGTAAACCTGTGGCCAATTGCTACAGTAGCAAGTAAGACAAAATACTAATATACCTTCAATAACTAAGTTTATAAATATTTTGCTATGTTTTCTCTAATACATTTTAGTTTCAAATTTAAAATTTTATTTTTAGTGATAAAAGAACCAAAACATATTAACAAACACAGAGACATAAACAAAACAAAATAAATATTTTATGTATTTGAAATTGTTTTTAAATCCTGTTCAGTAAAGCCCTAAAATATTTTTTTCTTAACATTGTTGAGACATTGTTCTAGGGCCTGTTGCCTCCTAAAAAAAATACAAGAATCATTTTACCCAATGATTTGAAATGTACATTTAAATTATACACAATGCTAAATACATTTATGTCATTTTGCATAATTTATATTCTGTTTTGATCCCATGCTGCATATGTTTGTATTTGAATGAGGCATAGATGATACAAGTACAGGACAAACAAAATGTGGAGTACACATTGTGTTTATGTATGTTTGTAATTTCATGTGTAATACAAAATGTTTCTGAAAATGTAACCTGTCAGTGTTTCCAGGAGGAGTGATGTTTAGAACTGAGAAAAAGACACTATTTGATAGTAGGTCAAAGAAAATCAACAGCAAATTATTTAATATGAGGCAGGATTTAGGTATGGAGCAGTCAATCTGAAAATTGTTCTTCTATAGATAAAACTCAGTTTTATATTCCCCTCCTCACTTCAAAGTATTAACTGATAACTACAGTTTTCTTTCCCAAAGCAGACAAGGAAAAGAGGTACAATTAGTTCATTTAATTGCAAAGACTAATATCAGAGCAGGAAGACTTATGGTAGTAGAACTTACAAAAGTAAAGGCTGCAATGGAATATTTACCAATTGCTTTCCAAAAAGATTTCTTATGTGACCACAAGAAAGAAGATACACATATACACTATCATAACTTGGACAATAATTTGTATGTTATATTTAATACAATGTATGAGTTCAAATGCAGTGTATAAAAATATAGGTAATGTTAAAAGTATCTTTAGTGAATGTTTTTGAGATGAGAGGCCAAATAAAATATATATAGTACACGAAAAGATTAATTGCTGAAGAAGAATAAATCTTGTCCCTGTGCTCCACATGGTAACCACCATGTATTACATATAAACACCTTTATATATTCAAGAAAATATTCAGAAGTACCCTTTGTATTTTCTTCACCATTAAGAAATACACGATTGGAATCATGATCTCATCCTGTATTATTTTCCATTGTTCATTGTGTAGAAAAAATTACCCTTTATTTAGAGACATCCATTATTATTGTTAATACACAGAAACATCGTAAGCTGTCATCATCACCTTATGTATCATTTGCGATGCGGACATCATTTTTCTTAGAATAGACAAATATAGGAGAAGCAGTTGTCAGTGTTCTTCCAGATGCCACAGTGACAAATAAAAGCTGAAATCATACAGTCTTGAATGTGATTAAATATTAAAGAGCTTGTTCATAACCTTTTAAATGGTACCTAAATAATCTAATAGGCTTATACACTATATGAATAGGATAGTGAATTAAATTTATTTAAATTTACACTCTATACAACTGAATTACAAGGTAATCTGTAAAGAGTATAAAACACATTATTCCCTCTAACAAACCATCCTTCAGAGTTGTACATTACTATATTTTTTTAGAGATCATGCACATACATACATATATACAATGTTATATATAAATGAAGTTAAGACAAATGTTTTGGCAAAATCATTATGCTCTGAAGGAACTTGGTGAGTAAAAGAAAGAAATGAGTGATTTTTTATGGCCAAGGAAGAAATGAGTAATTATTAAGAATGGAGATCTGCTGACTTATGCTGAGGAAGCTGCAGATTCTCAGGATTCTTTGAAAGTAAATGGAGTAACTGATAGGAGATAAGTGTCATAAATATTTGCCTATTTTTAACACTATGTGAGGGATGAGGGGATCAAGTCATAGTTAAAAGAAAAGAGAAAAACTGAATACATATACCCTTTTCCACTGCAGAACATCAGCCTGTGGAAAGAGCAGAACTGAGTGTGGCTGAACAGTTTATCATTCCACAGATAGTGGAATATTAATTCTGCTGATTGAAGAAGGCATGTGCTGGAAAATGACTAAAAAGTAATAAGATCTCGCTTAAATTCAATCTAGGAATAAAGGACTACTTCTTCACATTAGTCGTAAACGGAAAGGAAAGAAATAATACGGTAAAGTCAATTTCGGATAATCTCCCTTGAGCTCTGGTTATTCATTATGATGATTGCAAAAATAATGTATATTAGAGAAATAAGAGGAAAGGTATTGTAGAATTTTGAAAATTTAAAAGATAATTGCATAAAGCTGGAGAGAGTCAACAATCTCCAATATAGGAAACAAGTCAAAACAGGGCAGTTAAAAGGTCATAGGTTTTATGAGCAAAGAGGTATGGGCGGGAGGAGAGCCCCAGCTCAGTAGCGCAAATTGTCAGTAAGAGACAGCTGTACAAGGGACAGGAGTAATTGATGCTCATACATGTGACCATGTTTAAACTAGGGAAATAATTGCATGATAAGGAGAATAGAATCTATCACACACTGGATGTACAGTATTGAAAGAATGCAATTTTGTGCTCCTTTTCATTGATGACCAAACCAACACCTTTTATTAGTATCTTTATTTTTTATCTCTGCTGCTATTCACATAGAGGTTAAACCCAAAAATCACATTTCTGGATTTAAGTCCATTTTCCTGAAAACTCTCTTGTCACTTGCACAGGACTTGAAGTGTCGCTTGGCTTGACAAATAGCATCATGTTATTAATACTGCAGCTGCCCTTGTCACTCTGTTACTATTCAGAGCCTCAGCCAAGACCTGTTTCCACCAGAGTTAAGGAAATGAGTCAGGGTGGACGGATGAGAAACAGCTTTGTTTGCTCTAGGTGGGCAGAACCCTGTATCAGGGACAGCAACAGCCTCCCTGCACCGCCTGGGACGAGACCCCTGTGTGCTACATAACCTGGACCACCGTTCCTGGGCGGAGGAAAGTGAAACAGCTGTGGAGGGGAAGCTTTTCATTTAGAGCTGCCAGGCGGGGCTGGAGTCACAACCCAATCAAATACTATCAAGGTGTAGGCGAGGAAGCATCTGGGGGAATCATTCAACCTTGCACACTCACTCACACGTCCATTCACACTGTGGGCCCACAAGCACCTCCCAACACACTCTGTACCCACCTGTCCTTACTCAGGCCGCCCTCACTCCAGTCAATGCCCTTTCACGGTCTTACAGAATCCCATGCTAATGTTACAGATAACTTTTTCAATGATTGTTCGGCAGATAGGGAGACTGAGCATTGGAAAGAATGCACAATTTATCAGGCCCACGCACTCTTTTACTAAATATCTGTTAGGAGTCTATCTTTTACCAAGGAAAACCCGAAGGCATGCCTTTAACCATAATGCTCCAAGCCCTGAAGTTGCTGGCACAAGGCTCCAACAGCCCCTACCCCAACATCTGCAGCTCTGCTTCTGCAATTTGGTGTCACAGTCAGATGCTTGTGTGTCTGTTCTATTGACCAGGTTTCTCAGTCTCGTTTTTCTCACATTTTTGTCTTTTTATGTCTTGGTATTTCATTCTGAATGAATTCTTAAAATTCATCTTCTAATTCTTCTACTAATTTACTATTCTTTACAGATTCTCAAAATTCATCTTCAAATTTACTATTTTTCTCTCTGATGTTCTATTTCTATCCTCTTTAACTCTGATTTTTAAAATTTCAACTGTCATAATCAGAACTTCTAAAATTCTTGTAATTTATAAAACACCATATTATCTTCCTCTACCAGAAATAACAAGCTGAAAAAATAAAGTGGATTATATACTACTGTTAATGGAAACAGATGCCATAAAATATTAAGTTATTCATCAAGGGAACAATATTTAGACTTTTTAAAACCAATCATAAATTTCTATGGAAGGATATTAAAGAAGACCAATAGATGGACATATACATAATTTTACAGGGCAGATCTATTTCACATTGGTAATGTCTCAACTGTCCATAACTTATTCTTTTCACTCTGAGTTTATCTCTTTGATAACATGGAAAATGCATTCTAAAGCCAAGCCGAAAATTAATAGTAAATTTTTGGAACATGAAAGGTTGTCATTTACTGTGCTTGTGTATATGATCATTCAAACTAAGTCAGTGGAAATAAATGACCACACAGAGGACCTAGAAAGTATAGGAACAAGAGGCACTTTCTAGGGAAGGCTCTGCAAAACAAATTATTTGCAAAGATAAAGAACATGCTAGGTAGGACAGAATTGTTAAGGGGTGAGAGTCCGATTGACAATCTGGGTTTGAAAATTCACACCTTACTGTGTTCCTCCTGTGGACAAAGTTATAGTATAAGACACAACCATAGTAGACTCATTTCTTCTGTGAATTCCACTCACAGATCACCATTCATTCACTGATTATGTCTATCAACTGCCATTTTAAAGATTAGGCATATCATCAGAAATTTCTCCCTTGAGCCCAGCATGGTGGTGCACACCTCTAATCCCAGCACTTGGGATGCTGAAGTAGGAAGATCGCCCTGAGTTCATAGCTAGACTGCACTAGTAAATTGAAGGCCAGGCTGAAATACGTAGAGGGATCCTGTCACACACAAAAAAATGGGAGAGAGAGAGAGAGAGGAAAAAATCCCCACTGCTACAGTGCCGTGTAAAATGTAATTAATTTTGAGGCACAAAGTGTCTAACCAGATCTATGGCATAAAGAGACTCTAACATTTCATTTCTGGAGGGGTCAGGTTGACAGAAGATCTCACTGTATCATTGAAAATGGCCTTGGACTGGCTGTGTAACCCAGGCTGGCCTCAAACTCCCAGCAATCAGCCTCCCTCAGCTGCTCCAGTGCTGATTTCAGGTATGCTGCAGACGTCTTTTTGATCTCGGACCTCTCCCTCTGGCAGCCAGCCTAGGTTGCATGTTGAGCATTTTTAACTGTTCTTCACTGATTATCCTCAGGCTGGATTCCATCACAGTTACGGCAGAACTGTCTATGCTTCTGTTTTCATTCACTGGTTGAAAATGTAACTTTAACAACAAAAAAAAAAATTTCCTTCACACTGAAATGTAATATAAAGTCCCTAAGTGTTAGAAAATCTTTTTCCTTCCTAAGATAACTGTCCTACATATTATCGGTCTATCTTCTAAATACCTGTCATGTTGTGGATCTATCAGCTGAAGATGAAACAGATTTTTTTTTCCTATCTGTATATTTCATGATATGCTGTTGTTAGAACATTTTCACCCTTTTCTTCATTTCCCCCCTTTTGTTCTTCTTCTCTCTCTTTTTCTTTTTCAGTTCAAATTCATAGTAGAGGTAAAACCATATTGGAAATTAGCCTAGATATTTTAATTATGGAAATGGCCCAAAATATGAAAGAAAGGCTGCAATGCTAGAAAATAAAGTCTGCACATGCACAAGCATATGTACACAGACACACACCTGTCAAGCAAGCCATGAAAATCAGTATCATGCAGGTAAATAAACTGGAAAAAGACCTTTAATTTTGTGTGTTTATGTTTGATGGCAGAGCTCAAACTTTACTTGCATAATATTTTTCACAAATACTTTTGATAAAAAAATTCCTCATGTTCAAAATGAAGCTTTTTGTGGTATTAAAGAATCTATTCACCTTTAATTAAACTTTCAGTCCAAATTAACACACCATTGATAGCTGGTAATTTTTGGGAAATGGTAGTTTTGACCTACACGGTCTCTGGCTAAATCAGGGAATAGTCTTTGGAGTCATAGAAGTGATACACAGTTATGGGTAGATGATAGGTTCATGCTAAAAATGACAAAGAAATACACAAACTATGATTTCTGAAAGGACAGGGTTGTGGGTGTTCAGATTATCAATTCAATGCCAGGCTTTTAGTTCAAGATATCCAGTCATTATAAATCTGTTCACTGGCTCAAGAAATAACGGGGGCTCATAGTGCATCAAGAACTGTCCCAGACGCACCACAGAGCAGAGTAACATCATCTGGGGAACTTCACTCTAGCAGTTGGCACAGGCGGTAAGCAGGACATGTAACATAGTATTCACTTGTGTGGGATGTTAGACGGTGGGGAGTTCAAGGAAGACAATAATGCCGGATAAACAGGGTTTGTGTCCTGAAAGTGAGGATGAAGTTCAAAGGGCATAAAACTGTAGATAATCGGGTCATTCTTAGTTCCAGTTCTATATAGTCTACCACTGCACATTTCAAAGTGGTTTCAGCTGAGAACAGATTGGTGTGTAAGCCCATGTGAATCTCCTCTAGATAGATGATCTATTGCTTTCATCAGACTTTTAAAGGAATATCTAAAACAAGATATAAAGAGTCAATATGTTATTATTTGAAGGTAGACAAAACTATTTAATTCTGATCTAGTATCTTTGGTTTTATTACTTTTATCATAATAATTGGTCAATTATTATATTCTTAATTATGAGAGACATTTTGGAGAATATCATTGGTCAATAAACATATTAACATTGCTTTTCATTTGGAAAAATATAAATAATAAAATTCATAATACAAATTCTCCTGGTTCCTACTTCTTAAATTTTAGCTCTTTCAATTTAATGGGAGATAGGTTTAGAAATATTGAATATGATCACAACACCTGACCCCACCAATACACTGAACTTCTACTTTGAAAAAAACAGATGTGGGCTGGGGATGTAGCTCAGTGGCACAAGTTCCTGCCTGTCAAGGGCAAGGTCCTGAGTTCAATTGCTGGTACACAAAATAAATAAATAATAAGTACAAATAAATAAATAAATAAATAAATAAAACAGACATTAAATGCAGCCTCATCCAAAAAAAAGCCTCATCTAGAAAATGCTACATACCTAGTACGTAATAACCATCAATTCATTTTAAACATTTATAATTTTATATGATTGGATTTCTACAGTTATATTTACAATGAAGATAATCATTCTATCATAAAAATTTTGTTATAGAAATTAAATTGGTATTCAAATAAATAAGAATCCCAATCCCACATCATATTCCTTCATTTTCTTTTTCGAGCAATATTTACCTATCCTTTTTTAATCTTACCAAGAACAATCACAAGAATTCTTTGCTATGAGGGAGACTGTTGGTAAATTATTGCTTTGGTGTCAATGTATGCTAAACTTTTCTCTCGATAATCTTCAAAATGATTCTTCACTAAGTTAAAGCTGCTTTCCTCCTTGAATTTTTCTCCTTTTACATAATAAAGATCAATAGGCCATTTCCTATTGGTTTGTTATCTCTCTCCCAAGGAATCTCTGTGTGAATGAAACAGGAACTACTTATAAAGTTCTGAATAATTTAGATGAAAAATAACTTCTGTAGTCTTAGAGAAAAACTTCTTTTCGATATTACCAAATTGGCTGCTATATTTTGAAAGATCAAGCTGTATTGTAAAATATAGAATAAGAGTAAGGAGGGAGTTTTAAGTCCCTTAATGAACTAATTCATAATGGAACATAATTTGTATGATGATTAAGTTAAAATACTATAGAAATTTAGTAAGAAGTTAGAAGATGTAATGCATAAATGAGATCAACTGTGTAGATCAAATTGCTTGTGAAAGGCTAAACATCAAGCTTGAATACCTGTTGCTCGCTGTGAAGAGAAAACCTTTCTCTTCCCTACATCCACCAAGAGATGAACGATGACCTGAACTCCCCACTTTTCCGTGGTGTCAATAGCTGACATGTGGTCAGATAAAGCCTAAATATTTAAAGAGTTGTGATATGTTTAAAAATGGGCTTTTAAGCCCAGGTTTGATGTCCCAAATGTAAAGAACTGAGAAAGAGCAAATAGGGGTTACATTGAGCCAAGGATACAAAATAAATGAAGACTCTAGACACATTTTAGAGTCAGCATTTTTTATTACTTTAACATAAATTGCAACAGACATCAAGTGGGAAATATAAATTTCTAGAATATTATCTTATTGTACTGTAATCTACATTTATATGCACTGAAAATTTTATAGCATTAGTTTCATATAGGAAATTTACCCTAATTCCTAAAATTTTTTTTTTGGGGGAAATATAGACATGAACTGTTTGTGAGTTGTTCTCTGACTTTTCAGTCATCAACCCAGAGTTAAGAATTACACCTTTTGATAAGAGCATGTAAATGTGGACCACCGGTAAAAAATCCTCAACTGCAGATAGAAGTGCCTGAGTCAACCCTAAACGCATTCAGTCAATTCAATAGTGTAGGAAAGCAAGCACACACCACAGACATATACAATTCATTCAGTACATTAAAGCTGATTTCCTTAAATTCATTAAGATATGATGGAAACAATCTTGAAATTCAAATTTCATTAATCAAAGTTAATAAAGATTCTAATTAAGCAAAGAAATGTTTAGATTTTATGAAAGGAATGTGTGTTTTTAGTAACCAAAATGATTCATAGCAGTAAGATTGACAGATTGAAATTTTAGTTAACTATAACAAATTTATTTGTATGTTTTTAAATGAATGCTTTCAGTTGCAGAAGGTGTTTTGACTTTCAGTGTAACAGATCATCTAGGGCTGGGGTATAGCTCGGTGGCATAGTGCCTCCCTGGGAAGCACAAGGCTGTGAGTTTGAGTTCTGATACCAAAGAAAGGGATAATTAAAATAAAAAAACATGAAATAAACCTCATTATTTCACATACTATGCTTTGCATTGGACAGTCTGTACTGGTCTTATCATAAGTATCGTTCTTCCTATGCTTTTTATGTCAAAATAGATCTTTTCCTCAGCTTATTTTACTTAGAAAAATAAACAATCCCTCTATGTATGAGTGGTACATTTTAAGAGCAAATATTTAACAAGACTACACATGTTCCACTTTCACGGCAAAACCATTTACTTGTCTGGCATTTAATCAAGTGCTCAGCAAGTCTTTAGTTTGCTGCCAAATGAACATAATAGAATATGTGGAACAGAACACTTGGTGATCCAGAAACATGCAGATTTTATAGAAAACATGCTGCTCCTCAATTCTATAGAATACAAATAAAAATCTATAGGAAAATGTAGATTATGACCATTTTCTTATAACCCTCATAATCCTGTTTCAACATGAAAGTGTCCCTTATATTACTTAACTCTCTATTTTTATATAACAAAGATTTTTCCTTCCGTTTTGCCCAGAATTTTAACATAATAATATGCTAGGACCTACCACAATATTATCCCTTGTATCTATGTGGCAATTCGGTATTGTACAACACACTATATTTCATATGTTGAAAATTGCAAAATTTAGAAAATGACTGTGGAGTGCCTATGATGTATGAAGCACTGTGCTATGAGACAAAATGTGCAAAATATATGGTACATTTAAAAATATTTTTCCTATACTTTCAGTCCACTACCTCTACTGTCCATATATTTGGAAGTGTTGTTTTATGAAGAATTGGGGCATCTGCTTCTACCCATGTTGTCACTATTTTTATAACAAATTTTTGGTTTATTTATGTATGTCCATTGTAAGAAAACTGATTCCCCAGAGCCAAGTTTTTCTAGTCTATATTTTTTATTTTAAATAAAATTTAAAAAAAATAACAAAATAACAGCATAGACAAAAACAAAACAACACAAAAACCATAAAGATGATACAAAGGTTCAAAACAAAATGATAGGAATTAACAGTGGTTGTTTTATTACATATTGTTATCTTCAACCAAGTTGCCCAGATTACCAAGATGTTTGGTATTATTTTAGAGTTTATCAAGTAGGCATTAAGGAACTTATGTAGATATATAATTATGTGAATTAATATTTAGGGAAAGAGTGAAACGAGTTAAAAAGAATGATTAGAAAGTTAGGGCAATTTCTTTCCCTTTGTTATCATCTATTATACGTTTTGAGTTTTTCTTACTCTTTCACGTTCCTGAAGCAGGGAGAAAATATGATGTTTACACATGTGGGTCAGATTTCTGTAACTTATGAGTATGGTCTCTAGTTGCATCCATTTACCTACAAAAGCCTCAAGTTTATGTTTTTTTATACATGAGTGATACTGCATTGTATAAAAATACCACATCTTTTTTATCCATTCCTCAGTGGATGGGCATTTGGGTTGTTGCTAAGATTTAGCTTTGGCAATTGTGCTGCTATAAACAGGCGCAAATCTATATCGCTGTGGTATGATGCTTTTAATTTTTCTTGGAAAATACCCAGAAGGAGAATAGCTGGGTTAAGTGGGACTGGTAATCCTTGCTTTGTGAGGTATCTCCAAACTGATTTCCACATGGTTTCACCAATCTACACTCCCACCAATACTGGAGAAGTGTTCCTTTTTTCCCACAGCCTCACCAGCATTTTTTATTGGTTGAGTTCTTGATGGTAGCCATTCTTTCTGGAATGAGATGAAATCTCACTATTGTTCTAATTTGTATTTCTCAAATGACTAATGATGTTGAATAAATACATTTTTTCTTGTATTTATTCACGTTAATTATTTCTTCATTTGTTGCTGAACCCTGTGTCATTTTGAATGTTCTTGCTTTGTTTGGTTTGTGTCTATGATGTTGGTATGCTGCTTTTGTTCATTTTTTTCCTACTTTCTTTAAAATACAAAAGTTTAGGGTAACAATACAATGATTAGAACTACATGTAAGAATCCTTCATAAATTTCCAAGTACTTAAAAAAAAATTAGGTATTATTATTATCCAGATTAATGCTGTTGGTAATTAAACCTTCTTGGACTAGGTGTAGAAATGAGCTGTACCAGACAGATTTCCTGCCTTAATGGGGTTTATCATAAGACTTCTTTATGTTGTAAGTAAAGGTTAAAGTGCAGAATTTAGCTTATGCCTATTTTACACTACAATCATCTAGTTGCCTGAGTAAAATTTATGCTAAAAATGTTTTCACATTAACTTCTCTTAATACTATGAAAAACATGTAAAACTATTCTGCAGTCTCTTTTAAGAGTAGCCTTTCCATGTGAAGCAGAATGAATTTTCCCGATGTAACCTAATTTAAATGGAATATAATCTCTAATTTGCCATTTGTCGTATAGATAACCATAAGCACTCTATCATGAAAATGTAGGTGTCATTACATTTGGTCAAATTTACTATTAAATGACTAGTAATAGACATGGAAAATTTCACATACTTTATCAATGAAAATGTCATTAAAAACAGACCCTGGAGCTATTTTCTGAATTTCATTCTAAAATCAAAGCACATTAGCCTTATCTGGTTGTGTCTCATTATAATTAGTTTAGTCTCAATAGCAAATCTTCAAGAGCAATTTTCTTAAACCTTATTATATGTTAGGAAGACATCTGAGAATTCATTTAAAAAATACAGCTTAGTTTCTAGTAGTTCCTTCCTCAACCACTGGATACCGGGTATCCTCCACTTAAATTATTTCACATGAAGAGTATAGAGACCTCCCACCATTTGAGAAGTTATGCTTGTGATCATCTCTGACAGTCTTGGAAAACATCTGCGAGCCCATATGTGGAGGAAAAGAATCTCAGAATATAAAAATTGTATGAGAAAATACCCTAATGTTCCTGAATTTTGGCCTGTAGGAAGCATCCTTTATTACATATTTATACTCACCACCTCGGGGTAACAGAAAGCTCTAAGAAGGATACTGCCAACCGCAGAAACCAACTGAAGGGTGAGGTAGAAAACACAGTCTTGTGGCCCAGCAATAGTTGATCATCAAGCCACATTGGTTATGCAGGCGACTGCTCCAAGTACAGGTTTGCAAGCTGTACTATTAAGAATACTGCCTTAAATGGTTAAGACAGAACTATGTGGAAAGCTCATTTTGGTGGAATATCTGATTCATCAACCTTGTTAAGAAAGGATGCATTTCTGTCATATCAGAGGACAGTGTAATTCTTAGGAATTCACCTTCCAAAGATTTCAATGTAAATCTTATAACTGGTAATACTCGTTACATTTGGCTTTTATAGATTGAATGTAACAGGTTGTTTATGTATATTATAGTTCTTTGAAAGTACAAGTAGGAAAGTAGCAATATAATTTTAGTGATTTGGGGCATAAATTGAACAAACCACAAAATCTAATCACACTGAAATCGATAATAGTTATTGGGCATTTTCCTCATGTATGGGTCATTAAGCTGAACAATACACATTTTGTAGAGAAAATTTCAATAGCTTAAAATTTCAAGTTCAGTTAGCCTTTGAATAGTACACTACATGAATTTAAGTGAGTGAATACTCCAAACAAGCTTAAAAATAGAAATTATTAAAACTTGTGTTCTACAAATATGTAGACTAACTCAAGTCCACGCAGCTATCTGAGCTGGCATTTGCAACAAGTCTAACTGCTTGAGAAACCAAAAGACTGAAGACTGAAAGATTGTGTGTGTGTGTGTGTGTATGTGTGTGTGTGTGTGTGTGTGTGCACGTGTGTGTGTGTGTGTGTGTGTGTGTGTGTTTTTCCCCCAAGTCTCATTCAGTCTGAAGAAACTAGAAGGATGTATACTTGAAATTTTGGAAGTGATTATTTAGCCCCAGAGAGGCTATCACACCTCCAATATCTGAGCATGGATATAAAAATAGACTGCTGTTAGAAGAATTACCTTGGCAAATGCTTTGAGAGACATGCACCTCAGTAGGTTTGCACCAGCAAAACCTTTAAGAGCAACCATAAAAGAAGTGGCAGGTAAGTATAGTAAATGACACTAAGTTATAATAAAAATTTAAAAAATAAAATGCCACATTTGAGAATCTTCATGTTATATCTTTATTGAAAGGGCACTCAGTAGAGTGGGAAGAGTTTGGATTTTGGCTAGGAATCAATATGAACTATAATTGGGCTAGAGATTGGTAGGAACCAGTTTCTACCACTTGAAAAGCACAATACCTAATTATAACCAGACCCAAGAGAGATTAAGATCCCAACTTCATATGCAGAATAATCAGGTTCAAATATCAGCTCTTCCACTTACTCTGTATTTCTATAGTTAAAAGAGGGGATTATAAAGTTAGTTATATCATAAATTGACATGAGGATTAAATCAATCATCTCATATGAATTATATAGTACATTTCCTCATATGGTATGCAAAGTGATCAGTTATTATCCTGTTATTATCAGCATTACAGTAAAATAAATAACATTTTTGATATGCTAAATAAGATAATGTGTTCAGTTTTACAGCATCTATAGTGTGAGATTTAACCTTATTGATAGTTTCTCTTCATTAAAATTTCATCGGAAATATTATACCAAAAGTTGTAAATCGAGGCTATCTAGTGAGTCTACTTTCTGTTTTTCAGATTAGTTGGGTCTATAAGTCAAGCATTTTTTCCCTCTCCTTAACCCCTACAGTAATCAGTGGTCTTTTGCACCAGGGACACTCTTGCCAATACTAAGTGCTTTAGCTCACACAGGTATTTGGTGACTCGAACATAGGCAAGTAGATAATCAAAATGGCTCCTTGTTGTTGATTTGAAGTAAGCACACCCTACTTCATGCTGATGTAGATTCTTCCACTTTTTGCCTTCGCACCTACTTGGAATATCTGTTTTGTCCTCAGGTGCAACACAGACTAATAGTATTTAACTTGATCTGTGATTTCTTGCCCAGAGCTTTATGGAGAGTTGTTCTTTAGTAGACTTTGCACGATACCTCAGTAGATCATTCCATACACAGCTGCCCAGAACTCATCTCTTCCAGACCTGCTGCCTCCATTTCCCTTCACCAGGGCTTCCCTTGTTAGTTCCTGGCTTGGAGGGGTAAAGGGAACTTTGCTTTGATTCCTTCTTTTCTCTACTATCAAAATGCTAAAACACTGTGATTTTATCCAATTTTTCAAATTCAAAATTATGCCTTGCATTCTCTTTAGAAATTGGATTATAGAGCTATGAGCATACATTGCTTAAAAGACAAGGGAATTAGATTTGTGCACATATAACTTCCCTGTATTCTCATAGTGATTATCTTTGACATTTATTAACCTACATTGATTTATTATCAGATGAAAATTTTAAAAGCTCAGTAATTTTAAAAGCCAGAATATACTTAAAATAATGAACTTCAAATGAAATCATATGGTTAAATGTCAATAATCCTGACAACAATCCAGGCTAAGAGTCTTTCTTTATAGAGTACATAGTGAAAAATTCTGAAACTTTCTTTAAAATGTTTCCTCATACCATCTTAAAAAAGAAAACAAGACAAATAAGGCATAACAAAAAGTCTGTCAAGATATGTATAAAAAATGTCAATGTACAAGTTTTATAAGCACAAACTTTCCCTATGGGAAAATAAAATCCATTTTGCTGATAGGCTGGTTTTGGTTGATTCAGTATTTTAAAACAGTTGGGAGATTTTTCCATTTGAAAGGTAGATTTCTAACATATTAAAAATCAGAAGCATTGGTGAATACTCCTGACTGACAAAATGAGCACTAAATATTGGCTGTGCCCTGTGCTCATTGCATAAACTCTCCAAATGCCCCCTTTCCCCTTCTCAGCTTTGTCCATTTGTCCACTTGTGGTATTAGGTTTCCATGGATTTTTTGTCCTGCGGACAACAGACACACAGATAAAAATGTGCCATAGTGACAATCAGCACTGCACAACCCAGCAGAGACAGGTTAGGAATTTTTCAAGAGGTATTATAATGTAAGCGATTTCAATATGAGGTACAATGAAGATGAGGATAATTAGCCACTTAGCACTTGAACAATTACATCACTATGCAGCCATTAAACATGTTTTCAAAAATGTCACATGCAAATATAAAAATGATTTAGTTAAATAACAAAGTCAGATAGATCACACAGTTGTAGGGAAATGATTATTGACTTACATTACAAAGAGAATTCAAACTAGAGAAGCACTATCAAATCAGAGCTGTCAATGGACAGATAATCACTCAGAGTTGTGGGGCTACATCATGCTAGGGAAGTCAATTCCAAGATAAAAAATTAATATGTACTCATTAATTATAATTTATTATATTTTCATTGAAAACTGTATAAATAATCCATGAGATTACTAGGCTCCTTTAGAACAGGAAGGGGAAAAAGTAAAATACTGCACAATTCTGGTCTGAAGCTTATAGCCCATAAAGAATGGCTAAATACATAATATGGACAAAATATCACAGATATTTGAGATTAATGAGTACATTATTGGCTAGTCAACATTTTAAATAGCATGATTAATTTATTCATTACATTTTTGTTATCATCAGAGTAACTATTTCTCAGATGTCATTAAACTATACAAATACAAAAAAGAAAACAAAAACCACTCACAATCTTATCAAAAAATTTATGATAAAATATTTTGAACTTTCAAGTCTCTATCTTGTTCAAACAGAAACTACCTGAGGACCCCAGACTTACATTCTTGTTCATCAGCATATTCAACTGGGTAGAACCATTCTTTGTAAGAACAATAACAAAGTAGGTCTTTAAAGAATATTCAGTGAACATATACTTTCAAGTTGGAGTTCTGTTACACCGTTACATTTATTTTATTCAACATCACACTTTTAGCATTTTCCTGTTCTATTATTTTAAAGTAACTATATGTTGTGCCATCATTTATATTATTTGCTACGAGTACCGTACATGCTCACAGCGCACAGCCATCCATGCTTTGTGGAAAGTTGCTACACGTACATAATACATCCGCATTCTCTTCCATCCACTTCCTTCCCCACAGTTCTCTCTCCATCCCTTGATCCTGTTCCTTTTGCAAGAGATCTACCTCCCCATTTCCCATTATCTTTCACTTTGCTCATTATTTGTATTTTGGGTTTCTCATATAAGAAACACCATGCGATATTTAAACACCACGTGTCTGATTTATTTCACCTAATATTATGGTCTCAAGGTGCATCCATTTTCCTATAAAAGACTAAAATTTATCCTTCTTTATGGCAGACTATTATTCCATCGTACACAAATACCACATTTTCTTTATACATTCATCTGTTGTTGAGTTCATAGACCACTTCCAAGACTTATCTAGTAATATAAACCATGCTGCCATAAATATGAGTGACGGAGATCACTATGACGCAGCTTTCAGGATTTAAATTAACCAAGTGGCTTTCCATGTTTACTTGTGAGTTGTCCAAGGCCTACGGCCCTTGTCTGGAGATGGGTAGTGGACTCATAATAAGTGATCCTCTGTGAGTCACTGGTCACTGGTGAGGCTTGTATTGGCCTGTGAAACTGTGATGCTACAAACGCATGATAAGGCCACAGATGAGGATGTTTGGCTTTAACCCCAATTAACTAACAGGAAACTGCAGCTGCAGGCTCCACACTCCTACAATAAACGTCAACCTAAAGATAAGTCAGTTCTCCTAACTGACGTATCTCCCAGTGTCCTGCTAGATTCCTCCCAGAGTCCTGCGTTTTCTTAAGCATTCCCCTCCTTTGTTTGAAAACCTAATAAATAAATATGGGTACCCAGAGAAGTTCTTTGTCTTAACCCCAGAGAATCTCAGATTCAGATAGAGGGTTTGGAACCTCTTAGAGCGCTACAATTATATCACTTGTCTCATTTATTTAAACCATTGCAGTCCACTCATTTGGGAGGTTGTGGGCCTGATCAGTTTGCAATAACTGGGCAATATTATTAACCCCATAAGTAAGTAGACATGTATCAGTGGAATATGATGACTTTAACTCTTTTGGAAAGATATGTAGAAGTGGAAGAGCTGGGTCAAATAGAATTTCTAGTCTTAGTACTTTGAGGAATCACTTTTGATTTCCAGTGTGGTTGTACTAATTCTCAGCAACAGTGGAGAAGGGTTTCTTTTTGCCCACAGCCTCAGCAGCATTTTTTATTGTGAGATTTCTTGATCGTCTTTCTTTCTATAGTAAGATAGAATCTCAATGTTGTTTTAATATGTTTTTCTCTAATTTCCAGACATGTTCAACATTTCTTCATGTACTTACTGGCCAGTTTTACTACGTTTTCTGAGAAGTGTCTATTCTTTTCAGTTGTCCAATTTCATTAGGCTTTTTATTTGAAGTTCTAATTTTTGTTGAGTTTTTTTATGTAGTATATTGTAGATATTAGCCCTCTGGCCATATGCAATGGCTGGCAATTTTCTCCCCATTAGGTAGGGTGTCTTTTCACTCTATTGTTTTCCTTTGCTGTGCAGAAACTTTTTAACTGGATATGATCTCATTTGTTGGTTCTTTATGCTAATTCTTGTGCCACTAGGGTTTTATTTAACAGGTCTCTGCCTAAACCTATGTCCTCAAGAACTATATTTTCATTGAGTAGGTTAAGTTTTTCTGTTTTAACATTTAGAAGCCTCTAGAGCTTTGACTAATTTTCATTTTAGTTTAGTACATGGTGAGAAATATCAGAGTTAGTTCAACCTTCTGCATGTGGAAAATCATTTTCCCCAGCACTGTTTATTAAAGAGGCTTTGTTCCAGTTATATTGTTGAATACTTAGGTGTCTCCAAATTATCATTGTAATCAAAAGCTTCTCTGAAAATATTTGTGCAATAAAGCTCGTTAGTATCTGATTAATTAGGACACAAATAACAGAAGAAAATGTAGATCAAAATACATAAAACATTGAAGAGATTTACATTCGGTCACATGTATTTCTATGTAATGGTGAATAGAGCATTGATGTTGACCTTTATAATTTTGTCAAATGTTATATGAAAGTAAGTATAGTTGTATATTTTTGTGTGTCTCTAGCATTATCTTTTATTATAAATACTGTTATTCTAAAATTCTAATAATCTGGCATTTAAAATATTTAGTTGCCTCTTAATCTGTTTAAACATGGGCATATGTATTATTGTTGTATAATTATAATATTGTTGTGTAATTATATAATTCACAGTACATTAGGTCATCCATGGCTTTGAGAACTACACACACACACACACAGGCATTTGTGTATCAGTCTGTAGATATTTTTCATATGTATGTGCTTTTATTCTGCATTTGTTGATACCTGTATTGTGTAGTGCTATGTGTGCATTTATTGACTGATGTAGATATAACAGTAAAAACACAAATGTTGGTGTAGTCATCTAGATTATGGAAGATTAATTCCTCCTGTATATTACATACAGAAATATCACAATATATTTTGCCTCATGTTTGTGCTTAAAATATGCTTATTCTTTCTGTTTCTCCTCCCCCTCAGTCCTTTGCTCCCTCCTGATTTCTCTGTCTCTGTCTGTGTGTACACTCATGTGTGCATACACAAGCATGCACACACACACACACACACACACACACATTGAACTGGGAGAGAAAAATCTGCCTTAATAATTCCCCCTCTGAGCAAAGACTTCAAGTAACTTCACATTAGTTAAAGAAATATGTCAGACACTTTAGTGTGAAAAATTGAAGGAAAAAGATGACTGTCATACTGTGTGGTTTTAACTTTGAAATTTCAGTTTTGCAGTAATAATGCATATCATATTAATGTTTATAAAATAAATATGTAAATAATCTATAAAATATGTACCAAATTTGTGCACAGATTTTAAAAGTTCTTTTCCCCTTTTCTTTTTTTTTTTTTTTTTTTTTTTTTGATTTGGGGGTACGATGCTTCATTATACCTAGCTTCAAGCAAGGAAAGGTAGCAAGCACTACTTATGCTTCTGAAATAAAGTTGGAAAAGTATTTTTTTTATTTTAAAGAGAATAGTACAAAAAAGAACTATGGCAAAATTCCAACATCACAGACAGAAGCAAAACAAAGTAAAAACATTAAAAATGATACAGGGTTTCAAAACAAAATGATAGGAATTAACAACGGTTGTTATATTGCATGTTGTTATCTTCAATGAAGTTGCTCAGAAAAGTGGTTTTGATAGAGTGCCTAAGTGGAAATAACAAAGCCTGTGAGTCTTCTAGCCATTCAGAGCAGCCTTCTGCCCTGCCAGCCCAGGACACCAAATCTGGTTGCTGCTGGCCACCTTTCAAATCCAGACACAAGTAACAAATGGCAGATGAGCTGTCTAGAACGGCAGTAGGATCCATCTGCAGTTTGCACCTGTTGTTTTGTTGAGGCCAGAGTGCAGGTGTGAGTATAAAAACTCAAAGGGCAAGTCAAGATGAAGGAAACAATTTTTCCTCTCATATGATCTTTCTGGTTTTCTTTCTTTTTTTTCCCCCCCCAATCTTTAGGGTGAAGACACTGATGAGATAATAACCTAAACTTAACTTTAGCCAATTACCCTTAGTATAATTATCACTATTTTCCACTGCAATATTTTAAAAGTGAGAATATGAGAAAAACAAATTTATTTATTTATTTATTTTTTTTTTAGAAAAACAAATTTAAAAGCCAAAAGTAGGAGAGAAATCATTGTTAAAGGGCAGCCTCTGGTTGGACTATGTTGATTAAAGTTGATATAAGAAGCACTGTGCTGCCATCAAAAACACTGCTGCTGTAGGATTACAAAGTGAGCATTTCATTTTTGTTTTCACAAAATGTATTTGTTTTAAATACAGTTTTGTAAAACAATACTGAGAAATCTTTTCTTCCTTGGATTTTTTTCTTGGCTAATTACAGTTCAGAAATCAGGGCTTCTCAAGTATTACTGTGTATGTGTTACTACTATTGATGGTGTTAAATTGCAGATGGGGCAACATGTCTTCAGATAGTTCAGACTCTGCTTAGTTAGGGACACCACTATGAAAGGCAAGACTATATAATTTCATAATTTCATGACCTGGAGCTTGTGAAATTATTTTGAAATTGTAAAGATAAATCACTTAGTAAATAGAAACTAGTTAAATGTTAAATTCTTATTTATTTGTTTAATCACAGCAAAGTTGGAATCCAAAGTCTTCACACTAAGCTACAGTGATAGATCCTCCTACCTCAGCCCCCCAAAATGCGGGGATTATTGGAATGTGCCTCCATGTTCATCTGAATGTAAAGTTCCAGTAGTAAACATACATAGAAAATGAATTTAGTTATACTAATGATAAATCAAACCTAATAAAAATTATTCAAGATATTATCAAAGTATCAGGTTACTTTTGCAAGCATTCAGTTACATTAAGAGCCATATTACCTTGAGTTCTAGAACTGCTTTCATGACCATGGTCCCAATTTTGGTAGATGGATAAATATCCTTCTTTCCATCTATTTCTGACCCATTTTTGTGCTTCCTGTGAATTATTTTATAGTATCTGCAGCAAAATATTCAAGTTCCATCTTTCTGTTTTCTTCTTTTAGAGACAACACATATAATGTATCCACTTCTCTGATCGCTTTAGTTTCTCTAGTACATTGACTAAAGAGCTGAAATCTTAAGCGCATTTGAATCTCAGTAATAACTTGGGCTTTTGCAACCGCGATTTCTTCTCATCCCTTCCCACACTAACTAAGGTTTGGGAGCAGAAGTAACAGTGGTCATAGAAGGAGAGCTTGCAGACTCTCAGGCTTCCTTCAGACATCTAGGGCAGGGCCTTCATTGTACAAAGATCCTCTAGTGACTGAAGTGTCTCACAGGGAGGCAGGGTTCTAGACTATAGCAAGTCCGTTAGGAACTGTATATCTGTGCTTTTGTCTTAGGTCAGTGGGTGCTTTGAAGACAGACAGACAGCTCTCCACGGTTTGGCCTGTTAGCTTTTGAGACAATGCTCTTGTGCAGGAAATTCAAAATTCCTCTCTTCATCCATGGAAGCATGAGAATAACATCTCCTTCCCAGGCTGTTGTGATGGGAATACAAAGTACTCAGGACAGTATCGGGTATGCTCTAAGTAATCAATTTTTGGTTAAAACGTATCAGAGCAATTAGACCAATGAGAGGTTATAGTTGTCTGAGATTACAAAGCAAGTAGATGCAGCCCTCTGCAGATCAATGTTGACATGATAACATTTTAAAACCATGTCTCATTGTCATAATATAGCAATTCTCAGCATTTTGACTAAGATTACATTTGCAAAGATTTTTACTTTTCTCCTGACATCATGAGCAGAATAGTAATTTTTCTTTTATTTTCTCTGAGTGACATTTTTTGGTAATTGGGAAAAAATAAGCCTTCCGTTTCAATATATCAAAGCAACAAAAAGATTGTTTAAGGTATATTTACTTTTTTTTTTGCAAAACAGTAAATGGACCATTATTTACATGAGAATTTTAGATGTCATTGTGGACTACCATGCCAATGTGAAAGTGACAGTGGATAGGTAAATTATGTCGAGGCAGTTTTCAAAACCTGGATAATTTTTGATTCAATAGACAGTATCATCTCTTTGATGTGCATTTTGTAATTCAACAAAGTATTTTGCAGATAAGCATAGCTATCATGATGCTAATAGATATTCATATTTAAATTATGAGCTAACATTACCTTACACCTAAATAAGCTGTTTCTCTATGAAAAAACCTTGGAATCAAAGCACTACAGAGCAGAACAGAGTATTTTAATATACTTTTTTGGTCATGTGATTTCCTGATCATCTCTGTTTTTGTGTCACTAATCAATTTTTGGTCCCTTAGCTCCTAGTCACTCAATCTGATAAACAATGGAATTTGTTTAAGCACTTTTCTTTCAAGTCAGTGTGATTAGAACTTTCTCCATACAGGGTTGTGGAGAGCAATTACAGGAGGAAGATGCTCCCTGAAATAATCCAACCCAGGCCAGGAGGGTCAGTAGGATGGGCGTGAGCACATTTGCCAGCACAGGCCTGGCACTTGGTCCCTCTGTGACTGTGCTGCCTCAGGCTGGCAGTATTTCTGCAGACACGGGGCATCCCAGGTAAACTGCTTCATTTGCCCACATTCAGCCACCTTTACATGAGGGAGTCACATCACTGAATGGCTCTTCACAGGGTGATCTCTAAAAGCCTTCTGCCCCTACCGGCACCTGGGCTCCCATGCCGTGCCCTCTGCTTCCCCATCTATGATGGTGAGCTCCTCATCCACACTGCCCCCTGCCCAATGACAGACAGGTGTGTGCAGACACTCCAGACCACTGCTGGCCAGACCGGTGTACACCTCTGCTCTTCAGTGGCCAAACCACTTTCGCCAACAGAAGACCAATCCTTCCAAGCGTCCTTGCTTGGGTCAGCCTTAGAGTCATCATATAAAGTGTCCTCATATCTGTGGTGACATGGATCAGAGGTAATGCCTGATATTGAAACTATCCCCTCTTTAACCCATCTTATATTTTCTACCTCCTCATTGAATCCAGTATGCTATAATGGCTTTCTTTTAATTAATTAAGTTTATGGGTATATATATATTTGCATTGTATCACATTTATAGTCCTTGTGGGGATCACTGTGTGTACTTACTGCATCTTAGTTGGCCTTTTCATCATTGACCTTCCGCTCCCTCCTCTCCCTCCAGCTCATCGTCTACTTCAAAGGTCTGTCTCCCTACTCCTTATGGTCTTTTGTTTTGTTTTCCATTTAAATGTTTGCTTCATCAAATTAAAGAAACCCATAATATTTATGGTTGTGTGGGTGACTGATTCCACTTAATGTCATGGTCTCAAGGTATACCCATTTTCCCATAAATTCCTCAAGCCTATCTTTCTTTATGGCAGAGCTGTACTCCATTGCATTCAATCACCACATACGCTTTATCTATCAATGTGCTGATGGACATACAGGTTGCTGCTAAGATTAGCCATTAAGAATTGTGGAGCTTTAAACATGGTTGTTTATCCCTGTAATAGACTGTCTGTAACTCTTTGATGAAAGGGTAGTAGAAGTGGAACAGATGGGTCCAATGGGATTTCTAGGCTTAGCTTTTTTTTTTTTTTTTTGCAGTACTTGGGATCGAACTCAGGACCCTGTGCTTGCTAGGCAGGTGCTTATTCCACTGAGCTATATCCCCAGCCCCTAGGCTTAGCTATTTGAGGTATCTCCATACTGATTTCCATAGTGGTTGTACTAGTTTACTTTCCTTCCAAAAACGTAGGATGGTTCCTTTTCCTGAAAGCTCTCCAATATTTCTTACTACTGATTTCCTGGCGACAACCATTCTCTCTGTGGTAGGATAGAATCTCAGCGGTGTTTCAACTTGCATTTCTCTAATGATAAGCAATAGTGAGCACTTATGTTTTTTGCCATTGTCCTCCTTCTCTGAAGTGTTCGCTCCACTTCCCATTTTTGGATTGGTTCTTTTATTTTGGAGGGTCTAGCTTATTTTGTACTCTAACTTATTAGCCCTTTGTCTCAGAAATAGCTGGTCAAACATTTTTCTCATACTGTAGGCTGTCTTGACACTCTTTTGGCTGGTTATTGTGCTATGCAGAAGCTTTTAATCTGATAACAATCCCTTATGCTAATCCTTTACTATTTCCTGTGTAACCAAGATTCTGTTTACAACAACCTGCCTGTGCTTATAATTTCAAGAGCTTTACCTTGTTTATCTTCCTGCAGGTTAATTGTTTCTTTTTAACATATACATATTTGATCCATTTTGAGTTTAGTTTATTAAACTGTGAGAGATATGCTTCCATATGCAATCTTCTGCAGGTGGACAGCCACTCTTCCCAACATCATTGATGGAGGAGGTTGTCTTTCCTCCAGCATATGTTTCAACATCAGTTAGAATTTTCCATCTTCTGTTCTATTCCACTGGTCTCTCAGGTTTGTTTCTGTGCCAGTGTTATGCTGTTTTTACCACTATAACTTTGTAATACTGTAGAACTCAAGAGTTGAAAATCTGTTCTAAAGATCATTTTTACAATCAAGACTACTATTGCTATGAAGTACAGTGCACCAGGCTCTTTCATAAATGTGATCTCAATTTACCCTAACAAAATCCTATGAGATGGGTTAGCTTATTGCCTCTTTATAAAGAACTGAAGTTTCAACCTAAAGCAATTTGCTTAGGGTAAAATACTAACTCTGGATTTAAAACAAGCCCCTCTCAGGGCTGTATTTCCATCTATACTCATATTTTGTAATTGACCTAAAATTTAAGGTCTCAAAATACTTCACTTTTTTTCTAGAATAAACATAACATTTTATTTAAGATTATTATCCCAATAGAAATTCAAATGCTTCTACAATGTATCCCTCTGCAGTGTTAATAGCACATGGTCATTACATGCCAAGATTTTGGTTTCCTCAGGCTTATAAAGTGATATCCTGGTTTTTAATAAAAATATACAATACTGAGAAAGATCAGGTTATCAGATAATAAAAAATATGCATAGACAAAATCGAATTTCAGAAAGATAATACTTTTGCTAAGTATGTACCAAATACTGCATTGGACATATTTATATTAAACTTTTATTATTTAGTGAAATTGTAATTTATCTGCATGTTCTTTGTTTTTATTTGCTGACCCAGGTAAACCTAAAAGAGATAATTTCCTTTTTTGTAAGACATTACCTAGATAAAAATCATCTGCAGACCATAAAATATATCTACAATAATTTTTCAAATAAACATGTCATTCATTTCTAGAAATCTAACTCATAAGGTTCCTAGTAGATCCCAAGTAGAATAAAAGATAAAGTAGATCTGTAGTAGACTTATTTTTACTACCAAGTAATGGCTTATCTTATGCACTGGAGCTGTAAGACTTTCAAGAGCTCCTAAAATTTATAAGGGGTCCATGGTGACACATATCTACATGAAAACCTCATACAAATAAGAGGAAACTCAAGGTGACCGTGTCTAGCCTTAGCCACCTCTTAATCTAATCTAACAACTAAGGGAGATGTTGAGAAAAACACTTAATGCAGGTAACACAACTGACACCCTGACATAAATGCGCTAGTCGGTAGTAACTATCTGCATGGTTTTCTATGCATACAGTCCCCTAAATGATCCCTTGGACTCAAACACACCAGCAAAAGGGACTACAGGTGTTTTTATCAAAAGATCTGTCCTCCTCCTAAGCTTTATAATTTCTGTATGCGTTGCCATTCTAAAAGACTACATCCTCCACTCTCCTTCTCGCTATGTGGGATCGTATCACAGAGTTTAGGTCAGGGAGATGTAGTACAAGTGTCGTCACATGGAAGGAGAAGATACTTGTCCGTTCCTTTCTTCTGTTCTTATCTGCTATAAAAAGGTGATGACTGGAGCTTAGGCAGTGCCCTCAGATTACATTGCCACGTGCACGGGGCTGGGGGTATAGCTCAGTGGCATAAGCGCTTGCCTGGCAAGCACAAGGTCCTGAGTTCGATCCCTGGTACCGGAAAAAAAAAAAAAAAGAAAAGAAAACGTGCAAAGGGCTGTGCAGAAATAAGAAGTAAGACCTTAAGATCTTAGTGACTCTGGGGAGACGCCCGGCAATCCCACGTTTCCCGCGTGTCGGGCGAGCCGCGTGGGGGGCCCCAAACGCCGCCGGAAGCGGAGAGAGGGATTTGCTGGGTCCTGGCGCCCCGAGAATACAGACAGCTCGATCCCTCCCGCCCCCCCGACCCGGCGCAGCTCTCCGGCGACTCCCGACAGAGATCGGCTCTCTGGCGGCGGCAACGCCCAGCGGTCTCACCTTTCCTGCGCATCGGGCGAGCCGCGCAGAAAGCCCCAAAGGATAGACTGGCACCTTGGAACCTTCATACCTGCAGGTACTCCAATAACTGGTGAGATATCGGCGCTCGCGACCAGATCACCGAGTGGGGGAGAAGATCCATCCCTATACCTGCAGGGAACCCTGGGAGGGTGGGGGAGCAGTCTTACACACCTCACCCAGGTCACTAGGTAGGGAGTATCTAACCAATATCTGTACAGCCTTTTAAGCGGAACTCTCAGCAGAAAGC